>JANTFA010007453.1:0-16398 GCA_026413405.1 Phytosciara flavipes | reverse complement strand
TTTGAAATTCGCTGCTGCACTTGTGGACACTGTAGAAAGTGACTTAAAAATAATCACCAGATAATCCAAACAATCACCGAATAATCCTTGAGAAAAAAGAGTGGTAAAACGTGGGTAAAACGTGGGGCTATCGCCAAAAGTATTGCACATGATTTACACATTCAAACCATAGTTATCAGGCCTTTTATTAATTATCTGAAATAATGTTTGCTCGAGCAAGGAGTGTATTAGATTAACTAAATGAACTCGGAACAATTATGTATCGAGCAAATGCAAAGCTGGCGAACGTATGCCATCTGTTCAAGGTCGAATAGAACAAATTTCAAATTTGATAAAAAGTCCGATCCAAGCAGAGAGAAATGGAAGACTATGACCTGCCATATGATAAAGCTTTCTAAACAGATGCTCATGTCATACTCAGCTCTGAAATGGAACCCTTGCGCATTGGCTTATTTATAATCAAATTTCAGGTAACAGTCTTACTGGGCTGGGACGAATGTTCTGATGTTCTGTGTCATACAAGGATTTTTGCCGAAACGAAACTTTTGCCAAAATAAACACGAAGACTCTAGACTCTAGATCATCTTTAAATACGTTTAAAACGTCATCCACGGTGGGAATTTTGACCTAAACCATAGCAGTGATAAGCAGAGCTATGCCTAAACCCATCCACGTTCAAAGAAATTTCATGCAATAACGTATTGAACAAAACTAAAGTAATGTTAAAAGTACCGTAACCTGTAGAAGAAGATGATCTATAGTTAGTGAATGCAATTCCCTTCACTTTTTTGAAAACCGGTAAACGGTATTACCGAAATATTTGAAAATTTTACCGGTAGATTCTTAAGGGAGTTTGTTTGCTAAAAAGTGTATTGCTGAACTATGATTTGCTCACTATGATTGATTTTGGTCTCTCAGGAAAGTAACACACTCTTACCTTGCTAGAGAGATGTATTTCTTAAGCCTAATCAGTTGCCCGATCGCCTCTCGCATTCAAATTCGAAGCTTTAAATGCTGAATTTTCAAAATTTCTCCCACGAAATCTCATGTCGCCACGAAACTATCACGAGCACGTAATCTTAAGTGATTTTTTTTTAGTCAAAGTCGTTTATTTTCAGTCATTTATACAGAGACAATGCCATACGGTAAAACCGGTAAAGCAAAATTTCATTTACCGGTAATCGGTAATGGCCGTTACCGGTTTCCAATTACCGGTTGCATTAATTTAGTCTCTAATGGTAGCCGTTGTTCAATGAATTTTGTCATAATTTCTATATTAGCGATCTCATGTACATCATTTAAAATGCATTATTCTACGATGGCTCATTTACTATCGGAGCTTCTGATGAAGGTTTTGTCTGATGGTATTTCTTCAGCTAGAAAATTGATAACAGTTGGTGTGATGACTTCTGTAAATAGTCAACTCGCATTGAAAAGATGCTAATTACTCGAAAGCAGGTAAGGACTGGCCATGTGGTGAATTCGGAGTATTCCCGATCGGCTCTAGCTTCTCTTGAATGCAAGATAGGAAATCCTTGTCTCCGGAACGTTCGAAGCAAACTGAATAGAGAACAAAAGCTCCAAACAATCATTGTGATTTTGAACAGTCACGCGAATGTCAGCCTTATTGACCAAAGACTCCTTGCAACTAAAGAAGAATTTTAGGGTTAGGGTTCGGGTTCAAGAAAATTTGATCGGGTTGGGTTCGAGTCGGTCGGGTCTCGAAAAAACCTCGACCCGCTCATCTCTAATGTAGCGTGCAGTGACTGCAGTCGATTGAAATGTGGATACAGCAAATACATGGTGCGTTGATAAAAGATGAAACACTTTAATATTTGACCCTCAAAAGACTAAAGGTGAAGACCCACGAGCGTGTGGAATTAAGAATTAGGAATTAGATTACATTTTGGCTGCAGGAAGATCGGGATCGAGATTGGAGACTGATTTTACTGATCTGTTTTTTCCGAAAATAAGCTGTCCATAATTGACGTCCACCTCTATGGGGCGACGGGATCTGACTGGACTGGACTTTATTTGTGGACAGCTCCTAAGGCTTGGATTGGTTACCTGGGCCTAAAAAATATGATGAAACGTAACCGAATTTCTACTAGCGCCTTTCACATTTTCACAACTGAATTTACGGACATTTTCAGAAGTAAAGTTTTTCCGTTTGCAGCGCCTTATTGAGCTATGAAAATATGTTGACAAAAGCGGTACAACAAAGAGCCCGCCCGCAACCTATAACATATTGTGGCTATATCTGTTAACGACAAGCTTTTATAGCACACGTCTGTGTTACTACAAATGAAGTAAAAGATTTTGTATCCAGACGGATTATAGAAAATATATCGAAGAAGAAGTGATACAGAATGCAACGCACTCCAAGTTCAGTAGAGTGCATTGAATGACGACAAAAGGAAAACGTTCTTTTTGTGTGCGGCTCATACGGAATAGATGAGAAAATTTATTATTCTCCAACAATGCCTTCGTTGTTCGTTAGAGCTTAAATTTGAATTCAACTGTGCTTCCGTTCTTCTTCTAACACGTAATGTAGAGACAAAAGAAACGCAATCCAATTTTGACTTAGAAAACTTATCATTTAAACTGAACAAAACATTGAATTTACACCATGTTCAATCTTCGAACGTCATCCTACTCGGTTGATGGTTTCTCATATATCGTCGGATTTGCTTGTACCGCGGATTATCAGCCATATTCACTTTCATTTCTTCCTCTTTTTCCTTTTTCCATTTTATGAAATTGGTTTTGGTCCACAGCTCCAATTCCAAATATTCCGTTTTCGTTTCCTCTTCTATCGCATTGAATTGATTTTGTCCCATACCCAGATGCTTCCGGATCAGGTACAGTTTTTCCTCGTCGCCATACGGTTTTTTCATTATCGTAAAATTAAAAATCCATCGAAAGTACCACACAAAGTACATGGAAATTGTGTACGGTGATATGAGCAGCTGAATCCACAAAATGTTCTTTATTTCCGGTTTTGCATATGCCCCCTTGATGTCCATATTTTCTTCGATTATTTGCCTAATCAACTTCTCGTTCTCTTCCTTCTGTTCGGCTTTGTTCAGTTTGCCTTTACTTTTTTTGGTCAAATCTTTACCTTGTCGCGACTGCACAATTTCCGCTGCTTTCAGCCGATACTTTGGCACCGTTAGAAAATACTTTATGGCGCTCTCATACCTCTGCCACGCACTGTAGTATTGAATGATCGATATAACGGATATTGTCACAACCACCACTAGACGAACATCGACTTTCGGCGATACGCGTCTCCTATAGTAACGATAGTAATGTGCATAGTACTCTTGAGGATTGTCCAACATATAATCGTAATCGGTTCGCGATTCATCGTCCCGGAGAATCTCGTAAGCAGTTGCAATTTCTTTAAATTTTATCTCCGCCTCACGCTTTGCGTCGACATTGTAATGAACATCCGGATGCCATTTTTTCGCTAATTGTCGATACGCCTTTGAGATCTCGGATCGGGTTGAGTCTCTGTTTACCGATAACACATCGTAGCAGTTCTCTTTACCGCAATATAAGCCTTCCAGCAATTGGGCGGAACCTCCATCGATGCTCATCAGCAAAATGAGTACGTACGCTGGATATTTGATGACTTGGTACATTTTGCTGGAATCCGAAAATGAGATTAGTGACCACGTAGTTAAAAAATAAAAAACGAAGTTCAAGTCCGCGAAACATAGTAGATCAACGGATTTTACTTACATGGGCTGTATGAAAGTGACAACATGCGATCTAGATTTCGTTGTTATGCTTTTAGTCTTACGTTATAATATTGTCATTCAGTCACGGCTACAGGTAAAAATTCATTTGATTAAGTTTTGGATTAACACTTTAACAAAACATTTTTGACCGGTGCTACAAGAAAAATGTGTCGAGTGTCATCCGAGACGATGTCAAAATGACACTTCATATCGGTCTATTCGCCGCCAGTGTTGTCAAACAACATTAGCTAGCCCAGTAAAATAGCCTTGAGCTAACCGAATCATCTGAATGTGTAACTGCATAGTCAACTGTTATCAGTTATCGACAACCAATTCTATAAACTGTTGACCCACTTTTTGAATGCAATGAAAAGATCAACGCAGCCAGAGTTGTATGACATGACGTGATGACGAAATATTTGTATGAAAATTAAAATTTGTGTGTCAGTCGCGCTACTTCCAAAACTGATCTGCAACAAGAACAAAAATGAGTGATGAGCTTCTTATATGTTTGGAATGAACTAAAAAATACAACAAAGAACAATCTGTAAGTCCGGGACCACGTACGCAATTCCGAAAGTCGTAGTGTTTTCCCTTTTGTTCTATTTGATTGTAGTTATGAGTCGGCATTCAAAATGTAACTCACAATTTCGATCAATTTACCTTTTACATTGCAATTCTGAGTGTCGTGGATCAAATTACATATCATTTCATTGTACTTTGTGACACAGACAAATGGTAGGACAGACGGACAGACAGATGAAGTGCCCACAATATGGTATTTTTTCTAAAGAGAAAAGACCTAAAAACTACAGTATCCCACCATCCATCTCTCTAGTGTAACTCATCAATGGTGTGTAAATAGATCTGTTCCATCGTGCGGTAAAATTTTTTTGTCAAACCGAACACAACCGAATCAGAGAGATGCTAATATGACGACTGGGACGTCGTTTCGACAGATAGAGGTAACATGTCGGACATAATATCGGAAAATATCAAAGCGGCTCGACAATAAATTTCTTTACGCAGATTTTAACATCGAGGGAAAAGTATTAAGCCAAAAATTAATTATTTTGTAAACAACCGACCATTTTTGGTCATATTCGGACATTTTTGACATTTCATTCGTTCTATAGTGCAACGCGACGCCATCTAGGTATCATTTCTCTGTCCACAAATGTTACCTCTGTCGAAGCGACGTCCCAGTCGCCATAATTATCAACTCTCTGAACCACAGAAGCTAACATAACCGCAACAAAAACCAATTAACTTTGTTGAACTGCAGAGTGAGGTTGTGTTGACTTCTCTGTGGATGACAGATAAATGCTAAGTGGCAAGTTGGTAGAGCCTGCGGCTGGATAGAAGGAACGCGTGAATGAAAGGTGGTTTCGTTAGCAGAGAATTTTATACGAAATTCGTTTCTTTTATCTATCCGCGGGCGTATACCAATTCTCTGGTGGATGACGATTGACATTTTCAACGACCTTGGATATATTAATTCTGCATTGTTCGAGAATGAATGGAAAAAGAAAAAGTTTTAAAAAAAATTAACTTTCGAAGTAACTGTCACTAATTTTGAACCATAAAAACAATTGAGAGTGCAATCCAGTCAAACATTATTACAACTGCAAAAGAACTAGAGCTACATCAACGATATTCTCACACCAAAAAACTGACATCACTGTGTTACTAGTATTTCGCCCGCTTTTCAGACATTTCAGTTTGGCTCTGATGTTCGGTGAACGTTAACAATTTTAGTGATAGAACGGAAAAAGAGAGCTCAGTTTTAATCATAGTTTTTTCAGTGAAAATTAAAAATTCTCTTTGTTTTATCGTAGTAATATTGTTCGCATCTGGTTTGAAACTAAACATAAGGTTCGTTGCTTCAACAAAATCACGTAAAAACATCACTTGGGTGGGAACAGTTCAATTAATCAAATTTAGTACAATCCGATCGGTCCGAAGAAACCAGAGACAGTTGAATAGCTTGCAATTAAGATAAATCAGCGTTCCCGATTCATTGATCTAGTTATTGCATGGAGAAATGTGCCAAAATTCGTTGAATCAATTGTCAAAAAGGAATTTTTATTATTTTTTGTTCATTCGTTGGAAATGATAACGGCGAAGTGTTTTTGAATTAAAGCGAAATGATTTGTCGAGGCGTTTACAATGTTGAATTCGATTATTTTGCATTCATTTTAGCTTTATTCAATAGATTAAATCGACGACATTGCTAAATGCGTTAGCCGAAAGACTTGTTGCATTCACTGAATTTGATTTTCCATCCAAATGATGAAGATTTTAAAACATCAGTTGAGTTTGAATAATGTTTCGGTCGACTCGTGACGTGCCATTGTAAACGTCCCAACAATACAACGGGCGAAATTGAATTGAAATCATCAGGCAACCGGAGCAACCGATCTGTCATTTTTCCGATTTGGTACCACTCTTTAGCGAGATTGGCACATACAATTATTATACCCCACACACGGATACAAATTTATTGAATCGAAAAAAATTTGTTTTAAACTTCATCTTGGAATTTGTCGTATTTTTTGGAACATAGTTTTCGATTTTGTTTTATAAATAATTGAACCATTTTGCTCGAATGTACAGAGAAAAATTAGATTTTCGACGTGGCCTGTTTCTCGATTCAGAAAATTGATTAAATTTCCATTGTTCATCCATCCGAAAAACATTAAACGAAAAAAAAATAACAAAAAAAGTTGGTGTCATTTTTGGTGTCTATTTCTTATTTTGTTTCAGTGTGTTTTTTGAATCAAAATTACAAAAAAATCCAACCGAAATAATTTGCTGACAATTGGACACAAAGGAAGAGGATAAAAATGGATCAAATTGCTGTTGGTAAAAACGTCTACAT
This sequence comes from Phytosciara flavipes, assembly GCA_026413405.1. Classification (NCBI taxonomy): domain Eukaryota; kingdom Metazoa; phylum Arthropoda; class Insecta; order Diptera; family Sciaridae; genus Phytosciara; species Phytosciara flavipes. The sequence goes on along the minus strand of JANTFA010007453.1, from coordinate 9,771 downwards.
CAAACGGACGGATGGTAAGTCTTTTTTTGCACTCTCGTTAACCATTTTTGTTGTAAATTTTCATAAAAAAAATTTGCGTGCGTTCCGTACTCGAATTCGCTTTTCGTATGAATTTTACCATAAATTTACCATAAATGGAATGTTGATTCTCACTGGTAAACTCTATCAAATGGGTGACCCTTGCAAAATAATATTCTGTTGCGTGGGCTAGGCATTGAGTTTAATATTGAATAATTCAACTCGGCTGTGTGTTTCTTTTATTTTTATTTTTTACTGTCATTGTTGTTACTACACTCACATAAATTGTGTATTGCAAGAAACGGGACTGAAAGCCATCTTGAAGATCTCTCTCATACCAAGAGTCACCTTCGTTCATTGGGATTGTTTTAATTCATTCTGCAATTTTATCTGCCCGCGTTTATCGTCACCAATTCCTGTACAGTTATCGTTATCACCTTTACATGGCACAGAAAACAGCAAATTCAATAGATCGAAGCGGATTGTCATTATTATTATTGTTTCGAGGCCTGGTTAGATTAAATTTCTGCTTTCAATATTTGTCACACATGACTCATGTTACTTCCTAATTAAATTCATATTCCATCGTCTCTCAGTCAAGATAGCAAACCGTTTTTCGGTTTTTTCGATGGAAGTGCTGGCGAATTCGCTTTATTTTGCGTGATGCAATTTTCACCGGTGACAAATCGAGAGAGATATGCGTAGACACAATGTGACCAACATTTTTATTTTGAATGTAAAGCGGTGCGAATGAATTCATTTTGCGTGCATTCGATTTATTTGTAAAATTGCTACAGCACACAAAATCTTGTTGCTAACTTGTGCCTAAACAACTGGAATTTCGCGCATACGATGTGTTGTCAACCTCGGCTTCGCCTCACATTGCGCAAAATAGCTATTTAACGACTTTTCGACTTAAAATTTTACCACACAAGCATCTCATACGAGCATCAATATTCAGCTCCATTCGGTCATTTGTCAACTTATTGTCTTAAATCTCTCAATTATTTTCTTGATGGCTCGTAGCTATTGCCGTAAATATAAATCATTACCCAGACGTCGTCGTATAGCAAACCATAGCAAAAAATGATTTATTTACACTTCCTCAACCGAAATATCAACCATCGTCGGTTGTGTGTTGGTAAATAAACATTTGTTTCTGACATTTTTTCTTCTTCAATGAATTTGCAATGGTTGTACAATGTTCATACCATCGGGTATGTATTCAACATCTAAACATTTTTTCATGTGTGCGGTTCGGTTTACCTTCTTTTCAATAGGCCATGAGAGTATTGGGTTTTTTTGCTGACGATAGGCCGAATGACAGTCAGTGCGGGAGAATGTAGAACTTTTCTCATTTGAAATGTCACTGTCATGTCGTTTCAAAAAAGGTATTGGCAATTGATGTTTTCGTTTTGGGGAGGGAAAATGGTAAATCACGCCATGCACACATGAAAAACGTTGTGCTCACCTCTGGAAGAAATAGGAAATTGCGGCCTTCGCATCACTCTTGTTGAAATTTCCTATGTCCTTATCTCTCGATGAACAAATAACTATTGCTCTTCTCAATAGAAACGACAAATATTCAGACAAGTAATCTTGTACACCTATTGAACGAATTAACTATTCAATGTACATCGCAACTACTTCGAAAATAAAATTTGTTCAGAGGGTTAGAATTAAAGAACTTATGGAAGATCGTTGCTTTATGATTTCTTTTTATTCCAAGAATCTATTGTGTAGAGTAATGTACGGTTCTGAGTGACGGTGGAAGATCTTTTTTGTTTCAAAGTGTAGGCTTCATACATTTCATACAGTTAAATCATTATTTTTGTCGTGTACGTAATTTATGGATGTCCCCAAATGTGTCAACAAAAAGTTTTCATTCTCAACTTCGTATGACTTTGAGTAAAAAGTTTTGAGATGAGTCAAATCTACGAGCAAGTTGTTACACAAGATGTTTAGTCACAAATATTTCGGTTACACAGCATCTAGCCCCACTATCGTTAGATAGTTCATCATTTTGTTGAATTTGATTCATCAATTGATATCCAAGCGTGGCAAACACTCAGACTGACGTCAGGAACTGAATCGAATGAAATCGTTGAAGGGCCTTGACTTTCCGCTTAATTAAGAGCTCCACCATATCTCAACTAAGAATTTATTTAGCGCTGACAGTCTTACAAAAAGTATGGAAAATCAACTTCATCAACCTTTTCCATTATGTGTAGATGTTCGTTGAGGGCTTTTACCATTTTTATCGCTTCCAATCTTCTTATGTTGTCAATTTTCCATAAGCATATTGCTTCCAGTACGACACTTTGAATGACATGGTAAATAGTGCACCTTGAATGGAATTTTATACTGACGCAAAAACATAGCAATGGCTAGCTTCCATCTTAAAGGTTTGCTTACAATCACCATCCATACGACAAAGTGCGAATGCAGTGCCAATACATTTTCTTATTCGATACATACACACGTGCGTAATGTGTAAACATTTTTAGACCCGTACGAATTACATGGGTCTTATGTTTTCACTCTTACATTTGTAAAACGTCCAATTCGAATACCTGAGTGAGGGCTAACTTTCTGTGATCACACCTAGATGCCAAATCAGCAATAGCAAAAATGTCCGTCTGTCGGGTCTGCCTGTTCGTCACCACGATAAGTTCAGTAAAACGAAACTTTTTTCCTCGATTTGTATTCAGAAATGCTAGTTCAAGTTCGAAGATGAGCAAAATCGGTCGAGCCGATCCAGAGATATGGTCGAATTAGTGCAATTTCCGAGGTAGAGTTGAGGTTTTTCTTATATTACCGGCGTTATTGCTCGCACAACGTTCAGCTGGTGCAAATTAAAGGTATTGACTACACCAATCCTGCGGAAAAGGTTGTCTAATTACGATCTCGGGCTCAGGAGAGTGAGCCTAAGTTGAGCTACTCGGCCGCACAGTGAAGGTAGAGTTTTTTTGTCGATATCTTGAGTAGATTTCATCCGATTTTCAGGATCGTTTTGGCTTGAAAGATAGTGATCGACTTGTTCTCGGTGACCTAAGAAAATGGCCACTCACCGCCATTTTGGTTTTTAGGGACTATCGTAAGAGACTATCGAAATTGCTATGAGCACTTTTAACAAACGATGAATAAAATGATCTCAAGATGCAATCTTACAGATGTAGTTTCGAGATGTATGCCTTTTATGGACAATCGTACATTACTCGTACGGGTCTCCCTTGTGTTTTTTCTTTCAAATGCTACACATTCGTGTAAGTAACGATTGTTATGAATTATATCAACATAGCCTAGTTCTTCACCTCATCATGAGTGAAGAAAATAAATTTTCACCGCATCATTGGCGTTTCATACAAAACGCTGAAATTCATTCAATTCCGTCGGCAAGGTCGTTTTACAACAATACACAAACGAATTTTAAGCGAAACTCATTAAGGAAATATCGATTTGTAAAAAATGATTCTCGTACGCTCATACAATGAATTTACGGAGCTTTGCTCAGCAAATTCTTTTTTGTTACGTTTCCTCTGCTTCTAAATAGATGATATGACAACTGAGAACTCTTCTTTAAATAGAATTTTATTATGACGACGACGACGACATTATAAGTTACATATATTGTGTACGGATAAAATGTTTCGCTGTCATCGATTTGGGTAAAGAAAAAAAAATTACGCACGATACACGGCCGTTAACAATATGAAAATTTAATATTACACACGGCTTTCGTGCAGATCTACATCGTGCTCGGTTCATACACATGATACAATAAAAGTACATTTCGTCATAAGTTATGAAAAGCCGAATTTTTCGGTACTAGTCGTAAGGTTGTCCTAACGAGGCGGAGCCGAGTAAGACAAGCCTACGACGTGTACAGAAAAATTCAGCTTTTCATCACGTATTACGAACGCACTTTTTTGCGCCTGAGGGTCATAATGCATCAGCAAATATTAGTCCAGAAAAAATTGACTTTTGGATCGTAGAATCCGTGTCGAAAACCATCGAATTATGATCCTCAGGCGCGAGAAATAGTATGTAGCAATTCACGAGACCTTGTCCCGCGAACAACAAACTTCAAAGAATAATATTATCTCGAAATCCATCAAACGTGTCTTAGAGCACGTTTGATTCATTTGAGAGCGGATCACTAGGAGACCAGATAAGGTTCCATGAAGTTTGATCTACAGATTCCGATCGGTACAGGTCAAAGAATTAACCATATGCGTCTTGACAATATTGCGACCGAACTGTGCCGTCCCACGCAAATGTCATTTGGACCTTGAGCGAAATCATTCAAACGAAATTATGGGAGTCTTGTAAGGCTACTCTGTAATCCTTACAACTACAATCACAGATTAATGCTAAAATTCTTCGAATAGCTCAACCAATTTGATGTAAAATTCTTGACGAACAACAATCTTCAAGGTTTAATTTATGCTTTGTTTCTGCTTCATTTCTGCATCTGAAATACCTGAAAAATTCATGCTAAGGAAAGTGAAAAAAACCTTCAACAGAGTTGATAACTCTTCCCTGTTTCAATCTTTTATCACGTCAAGTGAATTCGGATAGCAATACTACCGAAAAGAGAAAACAGTTTTGGCCTGAGAAATCGGTGGTGGCCCTGGGACAGTGTAGGACTGTCCATCTTCAGTTGTTTCACCGGTTTAGTGCTCGGAACAGGTCAGGCTTCCCTTGACCTGAACCTGAACTTCGGAAACCTGATTTAAATCAGTTGAGGCTCAGTTGAACCTGAATAAAACCTGAACCTGAACTTCTTACTTCAGGATTGATAACTTCAGGTTCAGGTTCAGGTTCAGATCGACCTGAAGATTTGCACTAAAAATCCCAGGTTGACCTGAACCTGAACCTGAAGTTATCAAACCTGAAGTAAAATTTCAGGTTCAGGTCAGCTTCAGGTCGAACCTGAAATTCAAAAATCAGACCTGACCTGTTCCGAGCATTACACCAGTTCCATCAGAAGACAGCAAAACGGTATGCTCTAATGAACGACTAGTAGCAACCACATGAAATTTTCAATACAACTTGACTTTTTGTCGAGATACTAATGACCAGCCGAAATTGACCATGATCTAATCCGTCTCTAACCTAACCTTATTTAGAGAATGCATAAAAATCATATTTTAAGAAGCATTATCTTCAGTTGGCACTCTACGTTTCCCTAGGTCCTCAACTTTTCCAAGATTTCCTATCTTCACCTCGGTCATTTCCAGGGCTGTACTGGTCATTCGAGCGATGTCCGAAAGATTTTTTTTGAATGAAGGACTTTTTGCAAATTTCCTTCATACAACGCAAGGATTTTTTCGAGCCAGGTTTTAGTAAATTATTTCACGTTCACCCTCCTGTGTCTACGCTCGTAATATCCATTCTAATGTTTTTACAATCCTTTACCGTTACGATCACTCAACATAAAGCATACGACTTTATTAGAAAATACGACCACGGTATAAAACAATAACAAGTAAACGAACAAAAAATAAGAGTGTCAACATTCTAAATAACCATTAAAAATAGCACTCAGCCATCCGTCTATCTAATCTCTTGCATACTTAACAATTTCGTCACTCTTTCACTCTGAATTCTATTCGATCTGCTACTTTATTGTTAGATATGTGCTCTGATTTCGATTGATTACTTTATTTAAGTTGAACATGTGTGGGACGATGATCGGCTCTGATCTAGATCTACCTCGTTCTAACTGGAATTCATGTTTGACGGGTTTTTTTTCTGACGACAAAATAGCGACCAACAAAAATAAACTTTTATCCAAAGTTCCATAAATTGATGCATGTAATCCTCGATGTGTATTGTAAATGAAGTTGTAAATTTTCAAGTTAAATGAAAACGAATTCAGCGTAGAATTCATGCAAATTCAGAAAAAGAAGTGTTCGTTCAATGCGAAACTGATGACACGAACACACTGTTAAAACAAACTCTATACAAACTACATAAAAGACTATGTTCTTTTATGTTCCGAATAAGGTGTCTACAACGCCCATGCAACCAAACCGCTTTTTGTCGAGACACATTTTATTGTTTCGTTTCATTGTTACTTACCTTATATTTCAGCACACACCAGCCAGCAGTCAGCATGTATGTGCATGAATAATTTAATTTGAAACTTCCATCTCCGAAAAACCACACTCTGGGGGAATAAAAATTTAAAATACAAAATTCGTGTTCCGTCCTTTTTCCAATTCACTTATGGATTGGGAAACGGCAAGTTTTGGTAGTCGGTTTTAGTTGTTCATTAAAATTTCCACCGAAAACTAACCCCATTTGATATGAATCTGAAACTATTTCGATTTTATGTGGATCGCATGTGATGCATTTCAGTAATTCAAACGACTATATCTACCATCTACACCAAGTGGTTTCCCTGCATTTTGATCATTAAAGTTTACTCGCTTCCTAACATTGACATACTCTGATTGATTGGCTTTGAAGCTTTTATTACCATCAGAATTTCATTTTCTGCCTTGGGAATTACAATGTTCTACGTGTGCATTGAGAGACCGTCAATGAATGCAAATTTAACGAAAATTTCCTTTGAATCAGAGCAAAGCTTTTCGGCATAATTGTGTATGGGATCTTGGCACGATTCAGATAATGAGGCGCACAAATGCCATACATTAGCATCAAAACTGGCGTTTTATTCAACCGTGTCAGTCTGAGTTCAAACTATTAAAATTCCATCCAATCATTACGTGCTCGGTAAATGCATATTTTTGGGGTTAATTTCCTCATTTACAGAGCAGAAGCACGTAAAGCACTGTACGTAACTGCCTCCAAACTGTTATGTTGACGAGCTTCAATACATTCCTCGCGTTCGGCTCTGGATGTAACACTCCCACCCATCAAAACAACAATTTGAAAGCAGTGGCGTAAAGTACTAGAAATTTACATCTGATTTACATGTTACGGAATTATATTTTACAGAGAACCCTTTGAATTACTTTGCAATACCGGAATCAGCCTGACTTGAATTGTGAAGCATTGTTGTTAGTCCTGTCTTCTAACGGATTTGATTCAGTCTCGCTTTAAAATGTGCTCAATAACTCCTACAACCATAAGTACACCAAGGTATTTGTGAAAGTCGTATGTACACTTGTCGTATGTCGTACTTCGTTGCGGAATGGCTTCATTTTCAGAATATGTGTGTCAGTGTGTAGGTTTTAACATGAATCCAGAACGGTTTAAAAATTCGGATAAGTTCGACTGTGATCATGAGCTACGAACCTGAATCACTCAGTGATAAGATTGCGTGCTGGTCCATTTAAATTCTCTTCTCTATAGTCTCATTCGGTGTGAAGTTATTTTCTCAATGCAGTCTACATATTTGAGAAATTCATCGGAAATTACTTTTTTGCGAGTGACGAACTAGGTAACAATGTTAATCAGGAAATTGTTGATCGTTGACCACAATTTAAATCGGCGTTCGAAATGCAAAACGAAGAAGAACCTGCACCAAAGACTGACAATATCAGCGGAACGACCTTCACAACAGATGATCTAATTTGAAATTGATTTAAAAATAATTTTTGTCTCTTCATCACCCAAGAACCGGAGAAAACAGCAACAAAAAAGCGTCGTTTTTATTTGGTAAGCAACACCATTCATTTGGATGACATCATTCGATAATGGCCTAAGATACAGTCTCATAAGCACAAAGTGATTCTTTCAAATGCTTTTCGATTTAGAAAACCGTTTTTTTTTTACATCTCCAAAAACCCACTCGAAACCGAAAAAATAAATTACAACCAAGAAAGAAGTACATCATTAAGTCGAAAACGAGACGAATTTGAAAAAAAAAACAAAAATTTTGTTTCTTCGTTATTGTTGAATGAAGTTTTTAAAGTTGAGGTGAATTACTCATATGAAACATTTCTACCTAACATATGGCAACGCTGTTGTTCGCTTTTTTATTTGAATTTAACGGGGTCTGTGTACTGTGACTACCTAATTTATGCCCATTGAATTGTTCCTCTGTTGGATCGTACATTTTTATCAATAAAGTTTCACAGTAGCACTCCCTATTTTAGATAACATTTTTTCCACCTGCATATCCATCCACGCAGCATGTGTTGTATTGGTGACTTGCAATGAAGGATGCGAGGCATTGCGGAAAAAAATCGAAAGCCTACTTTTGTCCCATTTTCAAATATTTTGACATATATGAAGTAACGCCCCCTGGCTATACGTGCAAATCGCTAATAAATTGATTCATGCCAATAATCGTTAGTCATACCAACGTTTTGCGGTTTTATAATCCGAATTTATTCTTCTTCTTCTTCTTGTTTTTAGTTGTTGGCATAAAATTATGTAATTTCATTAATGGATTAATAATGAAATCGATTGGGATTGTATATTTTGTCTGGGTCTGAGGCTGAGCTACAGTTGTGATTGTCTGAAATTGCGTTGCATGCGATGGTATTGTTACAGCCGAAGATCGTTTTATTTTTACAAATTGGAATTTTTAAAAATCATTGAATAATTGCACAGCATTACAAGTGGCGAGGATATGTCGCTGTATATTCCTTCCTGAAATCTATTACTTTTTTTGTTCAGAACATCGCCTAGTGTTCGGATGCTAAATCCTGAGATAAATTTCATTTTACTGTTTAGACAGAGTTCAAATATTAATATGTTGGAGAACACTATACACAGTGGTCGTTACATGTTTTTGTGGTTTTGTCTACTCGTTCCTATAAAAACCACCCAAATTATGAACAACAGAAGACCTCTGGGGCCGAACATTTCACGAGACTGGAGAAGCAAGATCCTAACAACAAAAAGTGAATTCATCTAGTCTTGCGGCAGGCCCGTATCTAGGAGGAGCAGGGAGTCTCAGCACTCCTGAACTTTCCAGAGCCCCTCCTGTGATTTTTTTATAGAACAGTATTCAATATCAGCGACCTTTTAGGTCTTGAGTTGGCTGTCAACGTTGAATTGGTGACATTGTCATCGAAAGTTCAATTCCATGATTAAAAGTGTTTGAATTGAAATCATTTCTCTGCCCATAAATTATGCGTAACCCCAATTATCTTTTGTATTGGTTAGCATTCCAAGTGGAGTCCAGCAAGAAGCTTGTGACTTACTATTCAAAAGTAAGGGTTTACTTGAGAATTTCGCCTGCGGTGCAACACCTTCACAAATTTTTTCTTGCAACGTAATATTCTTCTTTTCTTCAGTTTTCCTGACATTTTTAGTTTGTGGGGCTCAGCGCCGCTCCTATCAGTTCACTCTGGATACGGGCCTGTCTATCGGTTTTGTCAATGCGTGACTCAATCCGCGCAAAAAATTCTCATCAATTGCAACAGTATTACTAATTTGAAAATTAAACATCTAATCATGTAAACATAATTATCCGATCCATGACGTGTTTCAACGATAATATCCACATTTCTCGCACCATATTTAATCTAATCTAAAAACCATAATGCAGTGTTTAATAACCTGTAAATGAACAGTTAGACCTTGCCAAAGAAAGCATATAGACAAGGCAATTGACTCTTTAAATGATCAAACTAGTTTTCCTATTAGACATCAATGTTGTGAAAAGATGAATAAAAAACAATTTTTTTTTTGTTCTAATTTGTGCAGACGAACACAAACTTTTTTTTCTTTATCACACTGTGTACTGTTGAAGCTGAGCAACACATTCGTTGAAAAACTGAATTTGTGGCTTTGGAAACACAATTGACTGTTATGCTAATTGGAAAT
>JANTFA010007342.1:0-16404 GCA_026413405.1 Phytosciara flavipes | reverse complement strand
TATACGTCACTTTATTACGAGATCGACTATGTTTTGTTTATGGAACGTTTATGAAACCGGTTTAAATAAAATTGATCAAAATGACAGCGACAAGAAGGTGCCTCGACAGCATCGTGTTACTGTTCAAGATTGGAACAGTATAGGCCCCTGGTTCAATACCAGATGAGGTCAAACTTGATGGAGCAATCTGATAGCAGTCAGTTGCTGAAACACCAAATATGGTGTCCCAAGTTTTTTTTTCATCTGACAATGTATATGTCCCTTTCAATGTTGTCTAATTTTTACTATTAATCTCAAATTCACTCGAAAACTGAATGTGTAAAAGGAAAGTAAAACACAATCTGTGCAAAAATATATGGCCGGTGGAAGGTTGTGTTAGAATGCAATGTGTGTAAATGCTACCGTCTTTTTTTATAAAAATAGAAAATCTCACCTTTAAAATGTTCCAATGCCTTTCCGAAAACTGATTCAAGGTTCGGCTTATCCATTATTAATAACAAGAAGGCACCAATTTGATAATTTTTCACTGCACAAAAGCACTAAGAAAAAGATCGTTTTCTTTAAGTTGTTTAAAGCTAGATGCAACACGGTCGAATGTTCGCGTAGCTACAAAATTCTACGTTCGTTGGTGTGGTACGGAAAAGACTGGGCTACTTGATCAAAAGCTAGATTGAAAACATAACTACATTTTGCATTGCTCCACTCAATCGAATGAAAACATTCGTCATGAATGATGTTACAATTGAAAGTATTTGTTGCAACCTCTAATACAAATCGATTGATTCTTGGTATATATTCGAAATGTTGCGGTAAAACTTTACATCACTTACAAGACATAGGTATCCGAAACGCTGTTATTTGCAGTCACTAAGAGAATTATTGTTAGTAGACTGTTCAAGTGTTTGCAGTACACTAAACTAGATCGAATATTTTTTGAATCGCGGAGAATGTTTGTGTTCTTTGCCGTTACGAATAGAAGTTAATTATCCTGAATTTGGTTGTCGCAACTTATTTTATTCTTTCCGTGTACGAACGGCAATACATCTGTTATCGATATGAACGACAAAAAATAAATGAAAATATCCTGCAAATTCAGTGTTATAAATAGCAAAATGCATGCTTGAACAATTGAAGTAACAGATTAGCAAATTGCAATCAATATTTTGAAAAATCTTTGATCGGAGGAAGTACTAGACCCAACGAAAATACTCTTAATATGCTTGCCGTCTGCGTCAAGACAATTTATTAGCAGCCTCATCCGGATGTTCACGTTCACTGTTACATGTGTGTGTAATACCCCGTAGGGCAGATTCAGAAGTCGTTCATTACATGTAGCGTGATTTATGTATTTTTTGGTCTTGTGGCTCCCACGGAAAGTTGTTGTTACATGCATGCATGTTGTTCAGTTGTTCTAATTCAAGCTTTGATTTCTCTTCTTTAGTCAAAATTTATTGCAGGCACATAATATCGCAGAGAGTGTCCAACGAAATGCCAAATTTCACAGGAAGTTAGAGTCCATAGAGTGAGCCTAAGTCGAGTTACTAGGCAGTAAAGTGAAGATAACGTTTTTGCCAAGATTTGATTTCCAAGTTTTTTTTTATTTTGATACCTGACAGTATGGCCCCCAGCCGCCATTTTGTGATTTTATTTCGAGTGAATTTCACCTGATTTTGGTGAGCTCAGAGTTGAAATGAATGATTTAAGGATGCAGGATTTAAGGGGGAGTTTTGTGGACAACTAGTTTTACGGGTCTCCGTTAGGTATTTTGGAGCAATCACTCTAATTACAAGTCATTTTATTCGATTCGTATTATAATTGATTATGCAAACATAGAGATGTCCGTTCGTTAAACGTTACACTTGTCGGGGCAATTGTGTTCGCAAATGTCACAAAGCGATTTCTCGTTCGCACTGTAGAAAACTCTTGACTTACGAGCTGAAACAATAAGAAACATTTTGATGAAAACCTCAGCCAGTATGTGGAACTCTATATATAAAATCAGTCAAACTCACTCGTATCATAATAATCGTAGACTACAATTGCGGCCGCTTTCAGATGGGCGACCTTATGCGTTCGTATGGCTTTGATTTGTGGACAAATTTTATGAGTCGTCAAATGTTCAAAATACAAAACGATTTGCGTATCATCATTTCGTGTCTCCACTTTCTTAACGGATTGTGTCCGTTGCAAGGTCTGCCGATGATCCGCGTCGAATTGATAACCAGTCGGCAAGTCGATTTCCATCACAGCCATATTTGATTCACTGGCACCATTATCAACATCAGCTTTTGATATGAATGCTACGCATGCATCGAACTCTAGTTTGTTAGCATATAGGGTCGGTTTGAGGGAGGGCTCAATGGTGAAACGTGGCAATGCAGCAGTTTCGTTGACGTAGTATTTGTACGATAATGATACCAATGAGAAGCCCGAACCGTGTGCCTTGACGTTGATCTTACGCGCCTGGCTGGGTATTTGGAATTGTTGGAAAACTTGGGCATTGACGGAATTCACTTCAAAGGATGTACGGTTTCGATCATACGATAGATCCACTTTAACGTCGGTGGACGAGCTGCCAGTCACTTTGCCAGCTACAGTGGCAATTGCTTGTAATCCAACTATAGTGTCCTGAGTAGAATGGAAACCGCCTCGTGCATTACGTTGCGACAGAAGCCACTTCAACACTGGCACCGTTTCATCGGTACGGTCGGCAAGGAAATTAGCCAACATAGCGTAGCCAGTGATTTCTGTGTCGATTGAATTTGGATAGTATGTCGCTCCTTTCGACTTCCGTGTGCTCCAGTGTTTCAGATCCGATTCGGTGATAACTTTTGCGTTCAAATTGCGCAAAAGTTGATCTTTGTTCGAATCGTTAGCCAATTGTAGAGCGTACGCCGCCAAACTGATGGAATACACGTCGTCTAAAATGTCCAAGTGCTTGACAATGAATTTGGTTGCCCGTTTGATATTGGCTTCGTAATTGGGAAATGCCACTCGATTTTCCAGGAATGCGGTCAAAGTATAAGCGGTCAACGCAATACCTTTATCAGTACCGCCTTGCATCTGTCGATGAATCACTTGTCCATGTTCGAGGAACCTTCCGTTTTTCGACTGCGTCTTATTCAGAAAACTTAACGCCTCGCTGATGATTCGAGACTCGATAGTAATGTGTTTGGATGCCTGTTGGAATGAACGTGCAACAAATGCCGTCAGCCATGTGCTGCCGCGTCGATCCTGCTTTCCGAATGCACTGAATGACCCGTTTTCGTGTCTATAAGCCAGCTGACGTTGATAGCCGATTTCTAAATTTATGCGTGTCCTCTCTTCCAAGTCATCGCTCAATTGATTGATTGCCTGCAGGTAATTTCGAACGATGATATTCGGTACAAATTTCAACATATTCTGTTCGCCACAACCACTTGGCATGTGAATCAAGCGACCCAAATTTTTAACTGAAGGTCCCAGAAGATCACCAACGGCGGTTATTTGAATGAATGTTGAATCGGGTACAGTGTGTTCTGGCAAGTCGACTGTGAATTCATGTTCAACGGGATTTCCACCATCACGTAAATTTAACAGAAGCGCCTTGTTAGCATATTGTGGGACACCCTCTGGTGTAACAAGCAAAATTTTCTGGATTCCATCACCAGCGACGGCACTGTCGACAATTACTTTGATCGTCATTTGACCCACTTTGAGTGGTCGAACGAAGAAAAACAGACCAGAAGCATCGTTTGATTTCACCGACATGTGACGCTGTCGACGATTGTCCGCATTCACAATTTCATTAGCTTCATCATTCAAATCGACAAATTCGAATTCGTCATCATCATTGAAGAACGTTACTTTCGCATTGACTGTTGAGTCCAGATAGTTGAAAATAGTTACCGGAATGGACAGAATCTCGCCTCGTTTAACCGAGTAGGGTAGACTAACCGACACGAAAAATGATTTGAATGTAGTCACTTTGGTCGGTTCTTTCGTTAAGCCAAAACCGTTGTTCGAATTCACCGAAAATGCCGTTATCACCCACGAAGTGATTGTATCGGGAACACTTTTCTTGAAGTGATGCTCGCCGCTTTCTACTTGAACGCCATCCCAGATCCATGTTTCTGGAAAAGCTTTACGAACAGTTACAGCCGATTGACCCGATGATTGACCAGAGTAATAGATTTTATGATCAAGAGCAATAGAGTGATGACTACTACTACGACCAGACCAACCAACGTTCCAGCGTGGAGATGTTTGTGAATAACCGATAGCCTGAATCGGTTTCGGTATAAAATCCTTCACATTGCTAAGGACGAACATTCCAGCATTTTCGATGGTTGAAATTTTCTGTGACCAAGAAAAGTGCTGATGATAATAATCTCTTTGACGCCGTGTGGGACTATAACGTCGCAGTTCGTCCGTAATATCATTGACCGTAATATCCTTTCCGGATTTCAGTAACAAGACACTTTGATCAACGGCCAATAAGCCGACATACGAGTTTGGTGCGGTAGTAATTTTCAAGTCATATTCCGTACCCGGTTCCGTTTCATTCACGGCCGATTCTACTGCAATTGGATTCGGAAGTTTCGTTTGAAGTGCAACGATTCGTGACGCCGTCTTCACTGTACCATCATCACGTATTGTATAGACGACAACTGCTACGGTCGGCACCATGTCAAATGTGGTTGTAAATTCAAATTCAGATGTGGTTTGTTCGGGAACCGTGTGAGAATTGGATATTAGAACATTGCCTCGACCGAACACTTGATAGGTAAAATGTTTGATCGGAACACGTGACACCAGTTGCATTTTTACGGTCTCTCCAACGGAAAGACTGTAAGTTAAAGGGAAGAAAAAGAGCAGATTTAGAGCACTCACGAACGTCGTACTGGACTAAAGATGGACTACTTACTCTGTGTCATTCGTTACCAATTCGAATTCTGGCACGGTCACTTCTTTGCTGTGGTAAATCGACGAAGAGTAATGGCCCAATCCTTCAGCATGATCTTTATATTTGGCCATCAAATAAACGGTGGCCTTTTCCTCCGGAAATATCAGCTTTACCTGCGCCTTACCTTCACTATTTGTTTGGATAGTTTTTGATCCAATACCATCTGCTCTGCTCAAATCGGTGGTCCACCAGATTTCGACCGGTTCATTGCGGATTGGTGTACCGTCGTACAATTGAGCGCGAATATTTAATTCGAATGGTCGCCCATCGAAATAATAATAATCAAGAGATTGCTTCACAATGCTGTATCGGAAGCGGTGCACTTGAATGTCCATCGACTTTGATTGTTTGCGTCCGGTAAATTCTTCTTCCAGAGTACATTCTAGTCGAATGCTATTGGAGTTGCCATATTCAACTTGCAATTCATCGACAAAATCGATTTCAAGTGATCCTTTCGTTGTGACTTTGACCACTTTGTTGACTTTCTTACTGTTCCAGCTGGCCGTACAGTTGGCCTCCCCGTGAACTGGCTTACCGAATGTATACTTTCCCCGAATGTTAGCCCGAATTATTTTGTCCCTATGCAGTACGTGTTGTGTTGACTCAATGAACACTTCGAATGTGGGCAAAACATACTCTCCCACCTCAAACGAGTGTGATTTTTCCTCGCGTCCACTGCTGAATGTTAATTTCCATTTGCCAACGACTGGCAATTCGGATAGCTGGAACTCATTTGTGTAGACCCCGTGTGCGGTTGACTGGTTGGCATACAACTTTATACGATTTCCAGCTCCATCGTACACATTTACTAGCAGCGTATTGACTAGATCATGAGCTTTTGTATCTTTATCAATGACCACAACGCGGAACCGAACCAGGTCACCGGGCTTGTACAGTGCCTTATCGGTTTGTATCAAAAATGAAAAATATTTTTCCGATAAAGTGAGATCGGTTTCATTGTGAAAATCGATTTTGTCGATGCCATCAGCAATCAAACGATAGAATGAATTCGGTTTCGCTGCCAATGCGCCAGTTTCGAATTCAACCAATTCGGTGGTCCACGGTTGCACGGTAACTTCTCGTACAATTGTTGTTTCCGTCTCGTTTACTTCGTGTATCAATTTCAAACGAACGGTTGCAGGTTCAGTGGTATTATGGACGCTCACACTTACGTGATATGGTCGGTGATTGCTGATGTGTTGGGGTCCAATGATTGTGTACAGACTAACGGCGAAATAAATTTTGGAACAAAAAAAGTTTGATTAGCTTCGGTTATCAGTAACAAGAAGAAATGGTTTTTTTTGGTCGCTCTATCTTCAACATAGAAAAATTATTTTTTGCGGTGAATTGTTCAAATCTAAATTTGAAATGGTTCAATTTGATGTCATTCAGATTTTTGAATATACTGCCTAAATGAAGTGAATCGTCCCCTTTCTCGGTTCAAGAGCGAATGCTTCTGGTTTCTTTGTATGAAAAGCAACTGCTCCGAAAATCTGTCCAGTGTTGAATAGCTACACTTTGACTATTTTAAATTGTTTGTAGTCGTCAACAAATAGCATACAGAACTGAAAACTCTCAACTGGTCACTGACCCTGACCTGAAAGGCACTTCTTGACCGCCACCGCCAGTCAGCAATTTCGAATTTGCAAATTGAATTCGGAGAAGAATTCATTAAAATCAAGTGCAATTGAGACATAGCCAAAAAATTCTAAAATCTAAAATGTCGGCTGGCAGCCATTTTCTTAGGTCACCGAAAACAGATTTGCCGCTTTATACCGTCATTACCTTTCAGACAGAAAGAAAATCATGAAAATTTACTTGATCAACCAAAAAATTCTGCCTTCACAGTACGGCCGAGTAGCTCAACTCTATAAGCTCTAACTTCGAAGCCCGTGAACCAATTTGGACAGACTGTTTTTTCCTGGATTGGTTTAGTCAATCACTTGTACCGTGTATCACCTTTGCTACCGGTAATAGAAGAAAGAAACCTCAACCCGAACTCGAAAATAGCACTCATTCGACGAAGGCGACGTCTGGATAGGCTCGACAAATTTTGCTCGAGTGAAACCATAAGGCCCTCGTACTTCGTATGGGTCTAAAGACTCGGTGTCAAATGGCGAGTGACAATTTACACTTCTAGTGCCTAGAAAGCATCCATCATTCGATTGCATAAATAGCTATTTTGTAATTCCCTGAACGATCATTATGAAAAAATGTAGAGAGAGTCGACTGCCAACTTTTTCTATTTGAAAAAAAAACACTTACCCGCCGCCGTTAGTTTTTTCAGATGCTTGCACAACACTTAACAGTAATAAGACGACAAAGGCCGCAAAATTCAATGTCATCTTCTTTCTTGTTATCAATGCTTCTAATTTGACAAATATTTACAAAAAGCAGAGGAATTGAAATGAACGAGATAAACTGTTAGCTGAACAGTTCCCGACTGAATTTAGTATGTTCACAGTTGTGAAATCTGTTAAGTGTTGAATACCAAATATTCAGGCGGTTTCGGTAAATAGTTATTTGTATGTGATTGGGCCGAAAATGAAAGTATTTTTGAAATTTACCGGGGTTGTCAGTCCTTTGCATGTACATGCTTACCGGTTTTTGACAATTGGATTGAGACAGTTTCGCTTGTGACTCGAATGAAGTGAACCCTCATTTTCAGCCTCGTCGCATGTAAATTGAGGTTTTCGAAGTTCGAGCGATAGCTTTCATCTAGTGCGGAGTAAACGTGTTAATCGTGCATAGTCCAGGCTGCTATGTCATCTCGCTCGCTAAGGAGTTTTAAGGAGGTAAGGAGTCAAGTTTCCAAACTAAATTCTTTTATGGGTCTCATAATCTAGCAGTATTGATGATTGGAGACGTTTTATAAAGCTGATCTCAAATCCTATCAACGATAGCTGGCCGAACTCTGACATGTCAAAGAATAGGAAGCTTCCGTACTTTTGTCACACATTTGTTGTTACAGAAAAGGATTGAATAGCCTTTTGATGGATTTCCAATACTTTTTCTCGAAAAATCCCAAGACCACGGTGCTTTTGAATGATGTGCAACAATATGACCATTCGTGAGTCCTCCCACTCGCATTCCAAAGCTAGAACTCCAAGAAAACAAGAGTTCTATCAGTTTTTTGTATTACCCTCTAGATTTGTGGGAGTAGTGGCTATACATTGATTTAAAATCTGCTCTCAAATAAAATATTTGTTTTGCAAATCGGAATAATTGTGGACAGATGTGAACAGAAATACCCATTTGTCCAAAGTTCAGTAAACAAAGTTCGAACAAACTCAATGTAAATTTCATTCAGCTATATTTAGTTTCTCTTTCACAAATGGAAACAAAGGACTTAAATTATTCGTATCAATATTACACTGTAACAAACTTTGAGGTATGTGCGTTGCCCATGTCTTTAAACATATAAACACACTTGACTGGAAAACACAGGACGCTGTTCCCTGTTTCCCCGTACATTCGTATATTAAACACAAACTCGTATTATGGCATGTTGAAGCGTCGTATATTGGGTAATTTGTAGTCACAGAGCTAAACCCTATTGTCTTTTTAATTAAACATTTAACAGACGAAACACACACACACACACACATCCGTAGAGAAGATTTGTATTCGCAAAATAAATAAATAAATTTGTATTGTTGTCGTAACTAAACTGAAGTCTTCGGCAACCAATTGGTCATCAAAGGCTAATTAAGAGGACTCACAATTGAGTTATAGAAGTGAAATAATTGATTAAACTCTTCATTAGAAATCTACCATGTTAGGTTAGGTTAGGACTACATTCATTCTTTATCAGATCGGTCGTCACTTGAAATGTGACGGAATTTTTATGGCGGGCAATATGAATGTGACGAAGCGTGACAAGGGGGAGGGAGTGTTCGACAACTCGCTAAAATAGCGGATCTCCGTTGGAGTCTGAAATCGAACAATAGGAAGACAATTGACGCATACCAAGTGTGTGAGTTAAGGAGCTGTCCTCATATTCCGTCTCGCTATTTTAGAGTGATGTTTGCCACGAGAGCGAAGCGGGCCGAAATTTCGCTCAAGTTGGAATTTCCAATTTTTTCTCTCGACGATATAAGGAGACTGTGCTTCGAAAAGTTCTTGTGAAAATATTTGCAAAATTTGGTAAATTCCTTCGTATTCCAGACGAACGTTTACGATCGGAAAATGTCCGAAAGTGCGTCTCAAAAAAATTTGCTGCTCTGTGAAGATAATGAATTCGTTGACTGTGAATTTCGGTTTTATTTAAATGGGATGCTCCCTCATTACAAGACGAAATTCGGTATTGAATTTCAACATAGAAATCCACGTGGATATATCATATTGGTCCATAAACGACTTTAAGAAACAAGCTCATCCGAAAAGACCACATGTGTGCCATATCCGAATGTGTAAGGTCCAGGTTATTTGTTCACCGAATGGATGAAGTGTTTTCCGTCAGAGCTATTTTTCTCACTCTATTTTCCATTTGAGCGTATGGTGTGATTAACCGGCTTTTCTCCACTAAACAACAACATCGATTCGCCATATTACCATTTTTAAAAGCTTCAACAAAGTGACAGATCGAATAAGGAAAATTCCATTACTGCCTGCCACCTGTCCCATGTGAAAGTTGGATAACAATATGCCCTCTGCGAAAATGGTGCAATGGTGGAAAACATGTGGATTATTTTCGGTTAATTTCTCATGAATTTTTATTGTGTTAATCAACTTTCAACTTTTATTAAACTCACTGGTTACTTGCTTCGATAACTGTTTTTCGACAAATTTAGTTGGATACATCGCCTTCTGTTCGGATGTGTAAAGAAGGTAGCTACCGAAGCCTCAAAAACACTTGTAAGTAGTAGGCTTTTATCTCATGTAATGTAATGAATTGCTCTCGCAGCATCCAATGTCCAGTGTGAGCTATTATTTTCTCGACACGTGAGAGAAAGTGCAACTTTTTTTCATTTGACTAATCGTTGACCAACAACAACTTAATGACGCAGTCTGCTTTCCACTAAGCGATTGAAGTTGCCAGTGTGGGAGTTCGATTCCCAACTGTGGCAGAGAAAAATCGATTGTCAGTCGTGTGTACGACAAATAGAATTGATTGAATTGGTTCGAGTCTGTGGTAGTTGGTGGAAAAAGCTTTCAAACGGCTTGCCGGCGAAAATATTGTTACAAGACGCTGGCATTCTATTCCTACTAGTTTCGCTCCTTAGTACATAGATGTCGTCACTCTAAATTAGGTTTGTCGCGCAGTCTACTGTGCCAGTAAAAACTTTCGGTATTGAATGAACTCAAAAATTGGAACCACGATCAGCGAAACTAGTAAATAGCCTCTGACTCATCAAAGGGTTGTTACCAACGTACTTTTGTCATGAATGGAGGGAATGAGGTAAGTCACACCGCACCCATGAAAAATATTAACTCAAAACGAAAGATATATTTGCTCCTTCCGAGCTAATAACTTTACGTATACGGAAAATGTATTGACCTTTCAGTGGAAAATTATGAAGATATGCGAAAAGAAATCCCATTCAAAAGTATTCGGTTGCCTCTCTCAACTTACAATATTTCCAGCCGAATCGTTTGCCCAAGTTTTTTTGTGTGTTAACTTTTATGCAGAAGATTGTCGTTTCATTCGATATCCCCACACTGTCATATTGCCGAAGAAATATGGGTCTAGTTTCGGGGAAAAATTTTTATGAAATTTCGTCTGATTTATGGATTTTTAAACATGAATCGCCTGATTTATACATGAATTTGAGATTAATTGAAGATGAGTTGTGTAAAATAAGAAATTGCGATTCCCATTTTTCGGTAATAAATCGGATACGCCAATATAATATCTTCTGTGTGCTGGAACTCGATGCAAATGAGAAAAAGAAAATTGTCAAGTCTATCGGTCTGTATAGGTTTCGAAGCGAAAATACCGAATTTCGATTGTCATGTTCCGCAAAATGTTAAAGTCTTCGAAGCGTATTATGTAATAAAGCAAACGTAATCTGAATATTATACCGAAGTAAAACGAGCGCAGAGAAGAGTGTAATTCTCAGATTTAATTTAATTTCCATAAAGCCGTACGGACGCAATTACTCTTTTAAAAGTTGGAATGGAGGCGTAAAGAGGGATTATTATTGTTAGTCAGACTTTAATTTCTATGTTAGCTCATTGACCCACATATTTATGTGCAAAAGGTTTTGGGTACATACAACAGGTTTCCAGATAATTTCCATTCCAAAAAACAACATTACCGCAATGCTTAAACATCTAAATGATTCTGAACGTTAACAATGGTGTATGTAGCATTACGGTATACGTCACAGTTACATTTATCTAGACATTAGAAATAAAATTGTAAAATAAAGTGCGGAAGTACAACAAGGAAAATAATACCCCCCCGTCACACGGGACAACCTTCATTATTATTTCAGCTCGACTCCGTTCCCTCCGCTCTTAGATATAGCTGAAAAATCGCAAGAATATTTCTGACGAAAATGTTTCCATTCCACTGCAGGGTGAAGCAAATATATTCGTTGACAATAAACTTCTGCTTGTAATGTTTCTAATATACTTATCGAAAGCATGTTGTTTAGAGCAGAAGATTTAGTGCATGGTCCATGGTTGTGTGTAGATAAGTCGTTGGTCATAAAGTTTGTATGAAGCACAAAAATCTAAGTTTTTCAGACATTACAAAAATCTGCAAAACATCGACAACATTGTATTTAACTGTTACAAACAGTCTCCTCCCCCCCTCTCGGAACGTGACGCATATTTTATGAACGCATCCACAAAAATGTTTTTCTCGGAATTCTCGAAGCGTGTGTTACGTTTGTTTATCGAGGAAATGGTTAAAATAAATACCGAGTAAACTACGGCAACAAATGTTATATTATTAGTCTGTAGCTCTACCGAAGGGATACGTTTGACACAGGCCGTAAAAAGTTAGCATTGGTTTTCAAGAATTTATCGTTCGAATGAATTCGTATAGCTGTTCAGGTGAGAGTGTCGACCGACGACCGAAGTATTTACATTTCAAAGATAGAAAATATTTGGAGAAAATGGTTGATGATATTCGTTCGAAGAATGTTTTATTAAAAATCGTACTTTTATCGATATCACGGTAAAACTTTGTGGAAAGCTCCCAAATGTATTACTAAGGGTAAATCTAGGATTTGGATAGCTTCATCTGGTCTTTACCTCGTTCCTCTGGATTTTTGTTAGTACCACGATTATGAAAGATATTCATCTACAATTCTCATATTCCTTGAACTGATACCTGGGATCTCCGTGGAGGAACGCTAAAAACTTTTCTTGATCCTAGAAACACTCACGCACAGCAAACTTACAACCGGCTTGATTTTATTCGAGTTCCTCCATGTTTTTCCATTTTTAGAGCTCTAAACCTCAAATTATGCTCATATACAGCCAGCTGCATTCAAAAGATCTGTACTTTCACTGTTTTCAAAAATGTCCCACCAAATGCCATTAGTAACAGCTGTTCTGTCAACGGTGTTATTAAATAACTTTCGTTCTTGAATGCGGCTAGAAACTGGCGCTACCTTTATCTCGTCTTGGTCATTTCACAATATCGGCTGCGTAAAAGTTAAAGAAAATGGAATTGGCTGTACCAATGATAGTTAAATTCTGTGACACTCAAGAAATATAGAAAAAGAAACGATTGAAATGTCCTCTTTTGAGTGCAGGTGGCTGTAGTGACACTTCTATTTTTCCTAATAGTTTGTTTGCATAACATACCCAATTTCACTCGCAATGTAAATCACAGCCACTTCAAGTGGCACATTCTCCGTTTGAAAGTGGACAGTCAAATGTGCCTAGATGTGACTTAGCTTAGTGGGCTACAAGTTATGGTAAGAAAAAATGAGTCAGCAAAATTTGATGAAATGTTGTTCTCACATTATTGTTTTTATATCTATTTCCCGCGACTCCCAACATCTGGCGTGTTGGAACAAAAAAAAAATGACGACAGGCTTAAAAACTAATTCATGCCGTGTAAGTGCGCCAAAAAATATTTGAATTTTCAACGCATTTTTTGTCGATTAACCGCTACAGTCATATATATCAAAATTGTGCATCAAAACACACATTTTTGCGTTTCTTTTCGCATTTACACAGTCAATTAAACGCTTCGACAAAAGCTTCGAGATCATAACTGTCATATCCTGTGACCATCGACTGCTCCATTTTGTGCTTACGTTTTGTAAAACTGTAATTGAAATATTTAAAGGGATTAATAAACTTATCATATAAATCTGTTGCAAATAAAATAATTAGTGCGATAAAAATGGTTCGCCTTGAAAAGAAATCTTTTTGCCTGGGAGGAAGTTTCTATGATTCATTTCATCTGATTAACTTTTTGCATCTCATCATAAATTTGAAAAACTTATTCAAGCACATAAAAAAAACTCGAAAAGTTTCGCTGGAATTTTATTGTACGTCTCTCGAATTATTATCAGTTGTACATTGTAATTGAATTTGAAGATTTTTTTTCTTCTGTAAAAAATAAATTTTTTTCTCATTCAATTATTACTTGATTTACGTTAGAAAGTTTTGCGTAAAGATGGGAGTGGGGTGAGGTCCTATATCCATACAGATTTTGCTGCTAACTTTTACTATAGAATTTGTGTAAATATTAAAATTCGGTGAGTGTAGGTGTTTTCATTAATAAAAAAAGGAGGAAGAAAGTAAAAAGCCCAAAAGTTTTATTCATCTATAAACCCGCAGCTAGCAAAGTGAAAAATTAAGTTCTTTCAATGAATTTCGGAATACATTTTCGTTATTGGGGCTTTCCAAATACTTTTCGCGCTGAGAAATTTATGTTTTGTAAATTATTTACGTATCTTTTGCAAGATAGGTACTGCAGGAATGGGCAAATAATTTCGGAATTTCAACATAAAAGTTGAAAGGGAAAACACATAAAATTTTGTGTGTCCTGGAGCTGGATGCTGGAGTTCGATAATTGATTCAAATTCTGGACATCTCTCCGTTTCGTCCTTGTTTCCATTTACCTTGATACTTCCGATTCACCGTTAAAAATCGCAAGTTCTTTTACGTATTCAAGAAACATTTAATCGACAAAATTTCATTTCACAATAACATTTCCCGGCAAATTCCCAAGCGGTTTATCGTCTAGAATCGTCTGCACTCCATTGATCCATAAGCTTTGCAAACCACTCGGTGGCAATGTTGGCGCCTCAAAAGTGGCACCGTCTATGAAATCCGGACTGAACAGCACAATGTCGGCAATCATTTGCGGTCGTAATATCCCTCGATCCAAAATACCAAACCTTTGAGCGGGCAAAGAAGTTGCCTTGCGTACGGCCTCCTCTATCATCATAAGGCCATCCTGATTGGCTAGTCGTCCAATAACCTTCGGAAAGCTGCCATACATTCTCGGGTGAGGTTTACCTCCGTCTCTTGGAATACTGTCGCTGCCAATCATGTGCAAACGGCTACTCAATACTTTGTTCAAATCAACTTCCGATTGCTGGAACATTATAATATTGGTGGTTCCTTCGTCGACTACCACAACGTGTAGAAGAAAATCGAATTCGGACATATTCGACACTTGTGCCGCTGCGGTCATGTTCATACCTTCGAATTGTCGCAGACTTTCATGAATTACTGAACTAATAACTACATTTTCCCAGCCAATTAGTGCAATTTTCGACTCCCAGCCGGGTTCTCGTCCACTTTCGGTGAGTTCTCGAAGCTCTTCACGATAAACAGGATCTTCCAGTTTTCTTAATAGCTCTTGGAATCCACCGGCCATCGCAGATGGTGGAAGGAGCTGAAGAATAGTTGAAGAGCCAGCCAAATAGGGATACATATCTACTGCGATGTCGATTCCTTGTTCCTGTCGTGCCGACTCTATCATTCCAATTGCTTGTGGTATCAAGATTTCCCAATATGGTCGCCCAGCAGCTTGTAAGTGTGACAATAATCCTCTGGCCTTACTTTCTCTCAAAATTTCCAAGAACTCGTCAATACTTTTCAGCAAGTTTCCTTCGTAGCTACGAACATGAGCAGAAAGTAGTCGGTCGTATTTTGCCACAACTTTTGCTAAAGCCACCAATTCTTCGATACCAGCATAAGCGCTGGGAGGATAGACTAGCCCGAGTGACATTCCCACCGCTCCCTGTTGTAATTGCTCCTCTAAAAGTGTAACCATGGCATTAATTTCGTCAGAAGTAGCTTCCCTTTGCTCGTATCCCATCACGGAAATTCTTATCGGGCCATGTCCCACGAGTGAAGCAATGTTCAATCCAATTTGGTTCACTGTCAGATTATGTTTGAGAGATGTAAAGTTGCTGAAAAAGTGCTCCTCAGGCACATTGCCCAAAAGCGTTCTCAAATGTGCGCGCACATCTTCAATATCTCCGTTTGGGTAGGTAGAAAAGCCACAGTTGCCTGTAACGACCGTCGTAACCCCTTGTCGAGTTTTGGATTCATGTTCGGGAGCTGAGATAATTGCCGAATCGTCATGCGTATGGCTATCAATGAATCCTGGCGCCAGGTAGCTATCAGAAGCGTTGAATACATTCAAAGCCGACGATAACTCGTCTGCGGAAAACGTTCCAATTTTGGCGATCTTATCACCTTTGATAGCAAGCGAAGAACGATACCATGGAGCTCCGGTGCCGTCGATAATGCGGGCATTCACAATTATTGTATCGTACTGTTGTTGAGCCATTGATGAGAATGTCAGGCTAGTAATGCCGAATACTAACAGCATGAGTTTATTGGACATGATGTTTGTTTTAACTTGAAACTCACACTGTAAATTGTATAGAGTAGTTCGAACTCGAGCGGTGTTGACTTTCAATTTCAATAGAGCCAAAGAGATTACTAAACAATTTGGCTGAATACTACTACTGAAGTACGTAGATAATCCAAAGTTATCTATTTGTTACGTTGACTTGTTTGATACGGTAGAATCGAATTTTGAGATGGCTCCGAACCGGGCCATGTTGTATATTGAATAGTCATCGATTCATTGTGAACCGAAAGGCGAAACTACGACGGAATTTTCTTTTTGGATTCATCCTTTTAGGTAGCGGTACCGAATTATGAGACCATCTGAACCGATTTGTAAGAAAAAGGTGTAATGAGCAGACATTTGGTTCGGATCCCTGGGTTTTTTTGTATTCAAGCGAATGATTGTCCACTTTTTTCACTTACATGCGATAAGAAGATAAGGAAAGTACCCATGATAAATTTCAAAGTATTTGATTTCCTCAAAGTTACAGGCCCGTTACGCGTGAAAGTTCAGCGTTCACAATTTGGGTCATTTCCTCGACTGGAAGGGATTTCAATCGCCATAAAAAAAAATTTTGTGTACGATGTTCTGTCGAATCCATAGAATTACACTCGAGAGGTGGCATGGTGGCGCTGTCATTTTTCAAACATGTCTGGTTATAGACAGCGCCACC
>JANTFA010007231.1:0-16410 GCA_026413405.1 Phytosciara flavipes | reverse complement strand
GGGAGTCGGAATCGACGTGTTACAAACGTAAGAGTAAAGGCATTAGACCCTCGTACTTCGTACGGGTCTAAAAATAGCGTCCTACGTCCTACGCTGGAGAAAATTATGGTCCACATTTACAAAGGATATTTGATTAGAGACGCACAAGCCAAAGGCGAGTCGACGTAATTTTGTATTCATTTATTATTCGTCAACATAAAATGACATATTAATCACATACGACGAATGGTTAAAAGCGGAAATGGGACATGAGGCATTAGCGAATTACATAAATGAAAAATGAGTTTCAATCAATTTGGCTTCATTTCGAATGGTCTGACGATATTTTTTCTCTAACAGCTTTACATGAAATAATCCAGCCTATTTGAGACGGAACACCGTTCATAGGCTGAGAAAGAAGAAAGAAGAAAAAGATTTGAAACGAAACTGAATGAATTTCATTCTTCTTAAAATTCACTAATGTGACACATGCTCTTTCTCTAGTTTATTAATCATACAGGAGTTGTGCAATTTAATGATTACAAATACGTGTCCTCGCTTTGAACAGGTGAGCTGATCTGGAATCACAAATCGCACACATTTCATGATGCTATAGAAATCAGTTCCAATGAAATCAGACTATAACCAAACATAAGGGAGTGGCCCGTTAGAGTGATGTATTCATTATAGCTATTTGTCGAAGAAGTCTTGAATCGATACTGCAGCACTGCATTTTTGAATCTTCCCATTTAAATACAGCAATTTCGAAAGTCTCGTATGAGAAACTAGTTTGAAAATTCAACTCTGAAAAATTCAACAAAATCAAGTGAAATTTGCCCAAAAAGTGGCGGCCACTTTCTTAGGTCACTGAAAACATACCACCGCTTTACGTTCGTTTTACAGAAAATAGGATGAAACTTAATCGAGACATCGGCCAAAGACTCAACCTTCAGTGTATCACTCTAGTAGCTCCGTGATTCGACTTCAACAAACTTTTTTTTCTGGACTCATTTGCGCCTGAAAACCATTTAATTTCCACTTTCAAATTCCACTAAATTCGAAAATTTCTGCCGAATTCTTTATTCTAATTTAGAAATCCCAAGCCAATTTCAACTCAATAAAAATATTTCCACAAAAAACACCAAAAATTCCACCAGTACTGCTGGAAATATATGCGAGAAAGCTCAATTGGACCTCGAAAATAGCACTAATCCGACCATGTCTCTGGATCCGCTCGACCGATTTTGCTCACCTTCGAACTTAAGCTAACGTTTTACCCACGCTATCCTGCTCACATACAAACATAGCAATCATTAGACCTTCATACTGCGTACGGGCCTAAATAATGTGATTTCTGGCTCCAGAGCATCTACCATGGTAGAAGAGCCTTTATATCGTCACAAAGTATTACATTGCCGAAAATTGAATTCAGAGTAATTCGAAACAAGAGCTTGGATTTTATATGCGTTCGTTTTCTGTAAATTCCAAAGTAGCTTATTGCATCCCTAGGGAAACCATGAGAATTGACTTGGTACTGAAGAGCATGTTTTCTTCTTCCTCGCTTTAGTTTTGCCAACGACTAATGTTGGCAAACCTTCTCCTGATTTTCTAGTCATCTTGACTTTTAATTTAATTCATGGTCGGTATTCGTTTTTCATTGAACGTGTTGGTCTCACATTCGCAATGTTCTCCTTCTCTCATTGTGTTAGCCCTACCCGAATCGCTTTTGTCGTTGTGGCATTTGGCCGCGGCCGGCCCAACTGTGCTTTGGTCTTCCCGTTCTTCTCACTTTAGGGTGAGTGCTTAAAAGCATGTAAAATCCGTTATATAAGCTAGGGGTGAACAGCACGTTATCACGTGATTATTGACCTCAGCTTCGCCTCGGATCATCAAAAATCACATGAGGACTGGACTTTTCAACTTTTCATCATCAGTCGAAATTAAGTTGAAATACTCCAGACTTCTTACGAATGAAGCATTCTAGTATCTAAACCACGGTACTGAGTTCGAGTTCGAATCTCGTTCGGGTGCTTACAACAAAAATTTCGTCTCCAATCTTTCAACTTAATTTCTCATTTCGTCTTGCTGGTTTTCATGCATTAAAGATACAACTATTCGCGTCATCCTAGATGCCGGCTGTAATTCGATTTTTGGTGGATATCAAACATTCCCTTACTATTAGTATCAAACTGAGCTACCTCCATAACGAAATTTATTAGAAAGAAGCTATGTTCCAACCGCACCTACAACCCCTAAGCACAACACTATTCTATCTGTATCAAGTCTTAGCCATAAATTTATTAATTTAAAAACCATCATCAAACGAACCTCAATTATCTAACAACCTCATTCCACGTACAGTACACCCTTCGGCAAAACCGTATAGACATAGAAAAATATTAATTAAATTAAAACCATCATTTTGTCGGAAATATCGGAATCAACATGGAGTACATTTTCGTATACTTCGGTTTACATGTTTTACGCCAAAAATTGCCACAATAATACTCTAGACTAGAGATGTATACGGAATGTAAGCTTTGAAGTGAGAATAAATGTTACGTATATACCAAGCCCGAACACAAGTTTATCTTTCTGAGTACATTGTTCGGTAAGCTCCATTTATTTCTTAATCTCATCTAATTATTTTAGTTTGTAGGGTCAATGGATATAATGAACAGCTTAAGCACGACCATAGGACATTATATAGATAGACATCGTGGTGGTGTATTTTGGTTGTGTGTACACGTATAGTATGTTACGGTTTCTATGTACACTAAACAATAATTAAGACCTAGGTGATTTTCAGATAAGAGAGATATGCTATGGATATGCCATTAAAATGTGTAGTTTGAGCACAACTTCCATAAATGAAGAATGTTACATTTGCGTTTAGTTTGGTTAGGTAAGCAAATGAATATTCACCGGCTGATGGTTGAACTGTGGGGATGGGGGTGAAAGAAAAGGGTCACGGACATAATGCCCATATTAATATCCGTTCTGTTATAACTTTAATAACGTTCACGTTTGAAGGGGAAAAAGAAAAACATTTTCATAAACCGAGCCAGGAACCAGGAATATTACTTTTCCCTCTGTCATTATAAATTTGTAAATTAATTAATTTTTTGGGCGTAATTAGACAAATTAAAAAAATAATAATTTTGCTTCGGTTAAAGAAAAGCTTGCGAAAATTGTGTTAACAAAATCTGCTTAGCCCAGAATTAATGTCTGTGAAAATGTCTTTTCTGTGTTTTAACATAAATACGAATTTCGTTTTTTCTTTTTGCATTTTCATTAAAGTATAAAAACGAAAGAAAATATTAATTTTATTTAATATCCCGTTCAGCTTTGTGATAGACCCTTTTTTTAATGAATAGAAACACGCGTTTTTATGATAAATTTAGGTCTCTACAAGAAAATAATGCAACGAACGAAACGAATTCTCACTTATGATGGTTCCTTATGGCACTATATATAAACGGAGAGGGCTCCGTTTACTTAGACCACGCCTCCGTTTAATTGTTTAAAACACATGTGTCGAGTAAACGGAGACAAAACGCAATGGTTTTTAATAGCGTGGCGACCTCAAGTCGAAACATCAATTCCCCCATGTCTTCTAGGCTATATACCGGGGAGGTCTCGCCAATCATACATGGCCTCACGAGATGAAATTTTTGAACTGTATGTTAAAACAAAACGACGGAAACGTATCAAATATCCCACGGATCGAAGCAGTGGTCAAGCCGGTCTCTATTTCGTTTGGTCAATCGAGGCTTGATGCTTAGCATCAATCTTTTTTCATATTTGTTACTGGTACAGTCAGTCAATGGAAGGTGGAACCATTAATATAGAAAAATTTTGGTCTTAGAACCAGACAACACACATTAACTTGTATAGAGCTTGTGAAGCATTCAAGAACTTCTTTATGTGTTATGGGTAATACCAGCGTTGTGGTGGCTTTTACACAGTCCCGCATGTGATAACATGTCTCTGGTGATTTTTCAGATTGAAAAATTTTATTTTTCATTTTGTTTATAATTCGACAGAAATGTACATGTGAAAAAGTATGACTAGCCCTAAGGGTTATTCTTTAATAACTATTAATAAATTATCGATAAATATTGACTTTTCAATTTAGGCACACGATGTGTGTAATTCAGTCAAGATATTCGAAATTTTCGCCACCTGTCGTATAAATAAGCATAGTTTACCGAACTAGGGCGATAAAGATGAAGCAGAGCTATATCGCCAAGTTGATAGTTTGTGAATTGAAAGAATGTTGCTGCAGCGTCCACTTTGTCATTGTTAGATTCTCTACAAAAGACTCTGCCAAAAATTATCACACCCCAAACCTCTCAAGTGTTTCAGTAAAACGTTTATCAGCATTCGACTAAATGAAATAATGAACAGGCAGACTTATAATCGAATCCGTGTGAAGAAAGTTTTAACTTGATGTAATATTCATGCTTCAATTGAGAAAATGTTTAAAACATGTAAGCACATCTTTCTTTCTCAGCAGACAATGTATACACGCCTGAAATCACGCCGATGGATGATCCGATAATAATCTCTAATTAATGAAGATCGTTTTCTGTTGATGTCTAGACTGATTTGTGAAAAGAACAAGTCAAATATTGAATGGGAACCATTTCTATGCGAGTGTTGTTTTCAACACCTGGAGTTGGGCGATGCTGGTGCTGTCTTTGTGTATTAATTTTTAATAGAAATCGCAGAATGGCGGACAGTTGAGTCTATATTTTATGGATAAAGCTAAAGACTATACCCCAGGCTGTTATGCGACTACCACACCAGCATACTGAAAAATACCCATTTCTAGCATATTCTCTCTACACATTCAGTTCAACTCATAATATACAATGCCATCATTATCGATATTGAACCGTCTGCCGTACCTCGCAGCCATGCATTTATTTTATAGATTACAGTAGCATCAACTATCGCCGAATCAAATAATAAAAAGAAAGAAAATTATTTGCGATATCTGATCATATCATCACAAGAGTGTACGTGCTACACATTCTTCATATTATTTATTTATTTGAAAGTCCTACTTCGATTCCCGCTTTCGGACATAATTCTATTTATGCGAGTTCAAGACAAACCGAATTAATTTATTTATGCAACCCAAACTATCTTGATAACTCTTCCAATCCGAAACCATGTCTTGTCTTTATTATGTGTGTGTGTATACTTCTCATACAGACAATAGTCTTTCCCTTCGATGCAATATAATTTTATTATCCATCGTGAACAGGTCAAATCAATACTAATTTTCCATTGGCTTTTCGCTTCTTTTTTCTTCCCTAACATGATTATTGTAAAACAAACAGGAAAAAAATGTAGAAAAGAAGCAGAAATGTGTATTTCTCCGAGTGTTTCATGATTGGAATCTTTTATTGCCTTGTTGGATTTCGCTCGTCCAACTTTAAATGTGATTACAAGCGTTTTTGCTGTTCCGAACACAACAATAAAGAGTTCCAATTTTATGTACTTTTTTCAGTAAGTATATGAGTCGATGAATAGCAATTTAGGCACCAAGTTGACGAATGAGAATTGTTTTTGCCACTAGATGTGATGTCGCTTTGTCGGTTTGATATAACCACACCGTGTGACAAAAACATCAAATTCATAACGTTATCATCGTTGACTTATCAGGAAAAGTATTGGAACGAAATTTCAAACCAGGGCAACCAATTCGAAAAATTTCCGAGGCCGAAACAGCTCTATCTCTTCGTTCGATAGTTCGACAGTTAGACTATCAAAAGTTTTCCTCCAGTGAAGACGGGCGGGAAAGGGAAGAGCTAAAAACTCTGTAAAGATGTTGGAAATTTGCTTATTGTTCATAATGTTAAAGTACACCATTTCTGGATTGATCTTTATATTCCAGGCTAAAGAATGATTTTGGACGATTATGCTACGAATAGCTTTGTTACATGCTTGGTGAAGTTCCAATATAAATTTGATTCACATGTTGGAGTGCACCACCACTGCATTATTCAGTACATCCAGGTAAAATAAAACTTTTCGTAAATTGGTTGATTATGGACCAATGGCGTCTTTAGCTACTCTAGCGATAACGTGTTGTTCGTTTTTCATCCCTTATTTCTCTCACCCTGGACAATGTCGAATAAGCTTGGCTCATGCTGGTTCCAATTTTAATTTTTCATCCAATGTAGTCAATAGTTTGGCGCTTTGGCTGAGTTCTTCTGTTGTATTGGTCAGTTGCAATTTCGCCACGTTAAGTAGAACTTCACATATGTCAGAGTCGCAGGATTTGCAAAATGATGCAATTGTCCTGGATATGGTGTATCTGAAATAATTGTATGGAGATTGGAGAGGCAATACCAAGGCATGATTCTCTCAACAAAGAGTTTGATTACACATTTTTTTTAGCAGCGGTTCCAAAGAAAAGCCGGTAAAAGACCTGCTGGTATGACTATACTAATGAATAGTTGCTCGGTATTTAAATATTGAGTTTTGGTGTCGGGGGTTCGAAAATAACATAAGGTAAGTATGAAAAGTCTCTAGAAGTAATAAGCAAAATATATAGCAAAAAAGAACCCTCAAACGTCACCCAAATGACGTATGAAAAAGACGACTTTTCGCAGCGCAAGTGCAGGAAAGTCAATTTTTTATGCATGTTTCGGTTGGTGGTTGAAGCATCTTTCTATCACTCACGGTCGGCTTTGCATAACTCAAAGTTTATTATACTTTGAATCGTTAATCGGAAATAAAAACGCTGTTTCGGTCAAATTTCGAACCACTGACATCAAAACACTATGCTTTTCGATCATTGTCGTTAACCGTTCGGCTATTGAGACTTACAATCTCAGTGAACACATTTTTCGTGCATTTATACGAATGCAGGAATTAGAATAGATTTATCAGTACGGAAAGATCACAAGCTGCAATCTATAACACAGATCTTGTGATTCTTTGTTTCTTCATCCAACTCCTCATTAAAATCACATAAAATTCTGCGTTCCTATCAGGAACGTGTCTAATGTGACAGGTTCTAGTTCGACCACTTTTTGATGTTTCGAGAATCTTGCGTCTGAGCTGAAAGTGTATCAGGCATTCACAAAAACGTGTATGCCCGTTCATCATCTTTTTGGCAGGAACAGTCTAAATTATTCTAATGATTGATTTTTGTCTGGTGTCAGTGTTTCGTAATCGCTCCTACAACTCGTTTTATGCTATTGCGGGTCCAGGTTCTGCAGATCTCTACTCCACTTCGCATGTTCTACCTTCACACAGTCCTTCAGTTTTGAGTAAGTTTTTCATTAAACAAAGTCCTCTTGTGGGTACCGCCAATGGCTAGGTAGATAAACTAAAAATTTTCTGTTTCACCCGTTCCTTGAAGAAATCTATCCAGCACATTTCACATCCTCCCATTACAATATACCCAACGATGCAGATAAATAGAAATTGTTGTCCAAACATTGCTCGATGACTGTGTGATAAATAAAATTGCTGAAAGATATTACTCTCTGAGATCATATAGGAACGATTTCTTCGGTGGCACTCATAACACTGACTGTATCATTTTCCAAGATGATTCAATAAAAAGAAAACAACAAGAACGAAAAGGGAAATAAAAATACGAACTACGTGATTGCTTCTACACATTTAAGTGGTTTCGTTTTATAAGCTCACAAAAAAAATATACAAAGCCACTGTTCCAATTGTCACATATATATGTGCAGGAACTCTGCGGGACAACCGACGATGGCATCTTATGAACGTTAAATGTTATTTTATTTTGATTTAATATACACAATACCGCACTTGAAGCATTAAACTAAAGTGGGAATCAGTTTTGAGTAAGCCAACATATAAAGGAGCCCGTATGAAGGGTGTGTATACTCAATAGAACGTTGTCCATAAAAGTCATGTATCTTAAAGTCACATGGCAACTTTAATTCCTGCCATTGAAATTTTTTGGAGTATTGTCTCAAATTTGGATAAACAATTGTTGCGACTAGAGTCTACGGACAGGTATATGAAGTAACATAAGACTGAAAATGGGCTAAACATCAGTTTTACATAGTTTTATGTCAGAAAAAAAACTCGTAAAAGGGCTGACATCGATATCCATTTTGTGGGCTGACTGCATCTATGGACGGATAGCAATAGTATCTGGCCATGTGGTTGTACACAAACTACACTTTCCGATTTCACGTGTTCAATTTTCGTCATGGGCTTCGGTAAATTTAGGGACGTTCTGTAATACTTGAGTTTTCATGGGGAAAATTTCTCGTAATGTGTCAGCACCGGGGTTCGAACCCAGGTTTTCTGCGTGAAAGGCAAGAACGTTCACTACTTGCCAGTCCACCCCATCTTAGGGCTCGGGCAGTAATGACGTCCACATAAGAGAGTGTATGGGGTTCGAAATAATGAGGCAAGCCATGCTGTAGGTATAGAAGTGAGTGGATGAAGGAGCAGATGGTGAAGAATCATGGATAAGTTGAGCGGAAATGATTCAGCTAGATAATTTCTCTCCATTACGCAACGCTCACTTGACTTCATCAAATTTCATAATGAATTTGAAAGTT
Source organism: Phytosciara flavipes (assembly GCA_026413405.1). Taxonomy (NCBI): domain Eukaryota; kingdom Metazoa; phylum Arthropoda; class Insecta; order Diptera; family Sciaridae; genus Phytosciara; species Phytosciara flavipes. Next base: position 7,855 of record JANTFA010007231.1, on the reverse strand, counting down.
AGGAAAAAGAAATTCAGCTCAACAAATAATCTAGAGCTTCACCTTTACATGAAGACGAAACAAGTGGAAATAAGCTCTCGAATGCCCGACCCAAAAATAAAACATATTTCGGCTGTTTGTCAAACACTACCCCAGCACTCAAAATATGTGAAATAAATGGAAAAAGAAATTGAAATGTTTTAGACAACATAACATTTATTTACACTTCCTGCAGTGGAGCGGTGTCAACCGTTACTTCATTTAAAAATATTTCGTTTCATTCAACAATTCTCCGGTATATTAGATGTCAACTGGAGTCCCACATGGAATTAGGTTTATGTCTCGTAGTATATGCTATGTCTTTTAACATTTATATTATTCAATTGGGTGCAAATAAATAACAAAATATCTGTCAACAGTGTCACCGCAAAAACCGAGATAAACTTACCATTGATAAATCAACACATATAAAATACTCTTCTCAAAGCAGCTTAGAACAATAATCCCAACCAAAATATCCTCTATTTTTCGTAGTCAGTGTAGTAGAATTGATACAAGATACTATTTTCCTACCACATAGTTATTATAGGATTCGTCGCAATATCTTACCTTTTTGTTAATCCGAATTTCATCCACCGTACACACCATACATGCCCTCCGAACGGTCAAAAGGAAAACAGAATGAAGAAGAAGAAGAAGAAAAATACAAAAACCAAAACGAGAAGGAGAAGAAAATAATGGAAAAATCAATTTATTGTGACTTTTGTTTCGTTTGCTGGTTAGCACTTTAAGCTTCCTAACTTCATTAATTAAATCTCTTGTTCTTTGTGATTTCCTATACATTTGGTTTATGTCTGTGCCATCATCGGACGTATTAACGTTAAAAGTTTCTACAATTCTATACGATGCTGTAATCCCCCGCACATTCTTTTTATATGTGCAACTCTCATTCTATCTTGCATCGGGGTAGTTCCCATCGTCACGTCGATATTTTAGTTTTATCTAATTTTGTACGCCTCGCATACATCAACAACATTTTATTGATGTTATTAAAGCTGCTTCTGATTGTTTGTTTTTTTGGCCCAGACGAAGTGCGAGGGTCTTATGATTTCCCTCTCACGTTTGTAACACGTCGAATTCTAATCCTTGAGTGAGAGCAGACCTTCTGTGGTCACTCCTAGATGCCAAATCCACAACAAATCGTAAGGAGGACCCATACGAGTGGTGTAAAATGACTTACAGCCATTTCGAAAGTCCCGTACGAGGTTCGTATTTACTTTAGACATTGGCAAAAAATCCGAATTGACTGCTGGCCGCCATTTTTTAGAAAGTGTGTTATCACTTTACGGTCGTCATTAACTTTAACCGCTCTGGTGGTGTAGAGAGCTAACGCGTTGGATTCACAAACCAACGATCGGGGGTTCGAATCCACCGTCAGACAAATGGGCATAAAGTAATTTTTCATTTTCCAGTTTCAATTCAGTTGTCGAATCGCTTCATCTAAACAAACACTGGTAATTAACTTTCAAGCAAAATTCATGGAAATTGACGGAAAACTATTCGAGATATCGGCTAAAACAGCAGAATAGCTTTTGAACTGCTACTAAACGATTGAAGTTGCCAGTGCGATAGTTCGACTCCCAACTATGGCAGAAAACAAATCGATTGTCAGACGTGTCCACAAAACACTGCTGATTGAATTGATTCCAATCTGTGGTAGTTGGTGGAAAAAGCGTTCGCACGTCTTGCATCTTTGGGAGACGCTGAGCTGCTTCTATTAGTTTCGCTACTGTATACAAAGATGGCACTCAACATCGATGTAACTTAGGTTTGTTGCGCAGCGTACCACCAGTACAGTAAAAACTTTCGGTAATGAAAGGATCTCAAAAAGTAGGACCACAATCAGCGAAACTGGTAAATAGTGATCTAGCCTCTAACCCATCGAGTGTTGTTACGGCGGATTATTATTATTATCCGCCAGAAAATCTACTTTCATTGTACGGACAAATAGCTCAACTTAGGCTCCCTCTACGGTCTCTAATAACTTCCGAACCCGTGATCCGATTTTCCTGTATTTGTGTATGAATGAGCCTAAGTCGAACTGCTCGACCGTACGGTGAAGGTAATGTAATTTCCACTGACTTTGCTAAATTTTCTCCAGAGTTCTATTTTCTAATTGGACTTCGTACGAGACTTTCGCTTCGAGCAACAAGGAAGTTTAAATGGAATGATTTAAAGATGTAGTGTTGCAGAGTGGGACGCTTTCTATGAACTAGCTAGTTTATGCCGTAGAGTACTCGTACGGGTACGACTTATGGCTTTCGCTCGTTGTTTATGTTATGTTGGTTAGCCATAACATTCTATTCGATTTTCTCGTTAACTTTTTTTTCACATTGTTTTTGCTATGTTCGAAAAAGTTGTTTTATTGTTGTTTTTTCCTCTGCAATGGATAGATTGGTTGAATATTCGGTGAGTATAACTTCACTGAATAAACATTATCGGAATATCGAGTGGCTCAAACAAATTATCTTCGTCGCTCGTGTTCGTATACTAAAGCTCTTCTGCACAGCACATGCTACAAGTTTTTATGCCAAACGAATAATGGCTTTTCTATAATGTCATCAAAAATGTAATATGGGGAAACCATATAATTTTATGCTCACAAGAATATCGGGTCTTGTGCATTTGACACGTCGTTTGTAATATTTCGGTTCACCATTCATGGCATTTAATTCTTTTTTGGTTTTTTGGATTCATGATTTTCGATAGCACCACATATAATTCTGTGAATTTTTCGGTGTAATATACCGAGTTATGGTATTCAAATATGAAAGGACGGCAACTCACACTTCAATGGTTTGTTTAACTTCCCAAGGGAACATCTATAAAGGACGACCAAGTTTAGGAAAAGTAGGTAGGTTTAATGAAAATGTTACTTTTACGTGTTATGAGAAAAATATGGAAAAATTGAAGATGTCCAAGGATGTTCTGTTAATTCTCAGTAAATTCAATTAGATCGGATGAAATTCACTTTATAGACCGAATTAACTTTTTCACTTACTACCACTGTGAATCGTTTCCATTACCTCTTGAGACCAACATTTTTTACTTACATTTGTAACTCAATTCTCGAGGGACAAAGTGGGACTAGTGTGTAGCGCATGATCTCAGCATTCCGGTAAAGTTATTAGTTTCTAAATCGGACCAATACCCGAGCGATAAAATAGTATATTTCGTCAAGAGTGATGAAAAGTTTAATTATTCGGCACTAGTCGTAAGCTACGGTAACGAGTGTCGAAAACCATCGAATTATTATCCTCAGGCGCGAAAATTAATTCTTCCAGATTGATCACCCGACGCAAAGTCTGATCGCTAGGCGAATATTAGTCCGATTGAAAAACCAGTTAACTTTATTGTAGTCCTGCACTACATAATGGCAATTTTTTATGAACAAAATCCGTCGAGTCAAAATTTATTTATTCCCAAACGCTAAAAACAAAACGAATCACTTCGAAGAAAAGTGACGCTATAGTTGCCTATCCACCTGGAATATTGTTGTCACATTTCGTTAGCCCTCCTCCCCAGGACGAAATATCGAAAATTAAAAATCAAAGTGGATTTTGGGAGAATTTTAGAAATTTTAAGAGTGGGAACTCTGTGACTTCTTCTAGTGATAAGCTAGAAACGTGGAACATAATATGAGCACAGACGCCTAATATTTTCGTCTAGGGACTTTACACAAATGATATACCGGTGTCAAGGATGTTGTACATTTAATTAAAAATTTAAGTGTGGAACAGTTCTCCGTCTTAGCTTTGTTTTACCGCCAACTCGTGACGCTTCGACACTCTAAAATTACAACCGCAAAATTACACATTGCGTTCCACGCAGAAATATTGGAATGATTAATAAATGAATATTAAAAAAAAACCGCGCACAATTTTTCGCAACCTAATAGCACTGGAATTTTAAAGCGTATTTACATCACTATGATACTAGACTTTGATAGCACAGCCATAATGCAACTCTTTGCCAAAAAAATCTTCACGCATCTGATAAATTTGGTTCCCATGTACGACCAACTTAGACGATTTCAACTTTTCATCGAAATTATTTTTCACAAATTTGCATCCATACTCACAAATTATCCAAAAAGAAGCAAAAATTGCATGAATGTAGCGCATTAAAATGAATCGGCTCGCTTGAATTCGATTGCCTTCCAAATAGTAGTATCGACCGTTCGGTTTCAATACGCGATGAATTTCACGCAAAGCTGATTCGTTGTCATTGATGCAGCACATTATCAACGTTCCGCAGACGATGTCGAAAGAGTTGTCCTCGAAGCAGGTCATTTTCTCGGCATTTGCCACTAGACTGTCGATAATGCTGACCAATGGATACTCAGCTGATAATTTCTGTGCAGTCGCTTTGAGGAATGGATTTAAATCGATTGTAGTTAACTGAATGGCGGATTTGTAGTATTTGAAGTTGTCACCAATGCCTGGACCAATTTCTAGCACTTTGATCGCCCTTCCATCTCCCGATCGCTGTAGCTCCTTGAAATAACTATTCATCGAGTTGAACATTATCTCTTTGGGTGTAATTAGATATTTTGTGAAAAATTTGCAAATTAGTCCGAAAATGTGCGAGTAGTACCATTCACGAGTTACTGAGTGCTGTTGAAGCAACAAAATTATTGGCAATGTTAGCACTGTTAGCACTATGAGTAGGACTTCGAACAATAAAATGTAGCAGCGGCTTAGAAATAAATCGAGTGTTGGGTAATTTTTGCGGATAATTAAAAAATTAGAAAAAAACTTAAAGTTCGAATCACTTAGGTACCGCATATTGAACACGTCTTGATAAGCTAATGTGAACAGTTCAACTGAAACTAGTATACTCAGTTGCGATTTTATTTATCCAAGTTCAATGTGGAAGTAACATAATTGTTTGCAGTTACCAAAGCACCCAGCAGGGTAATAGTATTTCGCTTATGTCAGATAAACTAGTCTTTTCTATGCGCTGCTATTGACGTATTTTAAGACTGGTTTTAGGAAAAACGATACTATTTGCCATGGGAAAAATGCTGTGACACTGCTAGGTGCTTCTTCAATTTACACGTCGTCGCCACATTTATCATATCATATTCTCCAACCACTCAAGTAGACATGAGTCACAATGTTGAATATACTTTGCATGTACATTTGTGCGGCACAGTCTTTAGTATTTTAATAGTTCTGCAGTGTAACTTTTGTTGATTAAATTAAAAATTATCAAAAATTATGAAGATGACCATTGGTCATTAACCAATTGATGTGAGACCGTTGCTTTCCTATTTTTGATCATAATTTGTATTGATTTCTGAAACTCCACAAAGTTCTTGCCAGACATTCCAGACACTTGATAAGTAATCCTGACTAGATCATGAATGTCCGTGGCGGGGGTCTTCAAATTTCGAAATTAAAGAAACTTTTCATAAGAACCGGATGTCGTTTTTTAGACCCATACAAAGTATACGAGAGTCTTATGCTTTCACTCTTACCACGTCGAAATAAAATCAGTGAATAAGGGCAAACCTTCTGTGGTCACCCCTATATGCCAAATCAGCAATAAAACGTAATGGGGGACCCATACGAGTAAAGTACGACGACATATAGCTGGTTGTCCATGAACGGCATACATCCTAAAGCTGCTCTGCAGTAGTGCACCATTGAATCATTTAATTTAAACTCATCTCTTGTTGAAATTGCGTACAAAATTGTTGATAGTCCTGTAAGAAGTCTAATTTGAAAATCAAACTCTGAAAGAGATTCATCAAAATCAAGTTGATACTTGAGATATGGTCAGATAACACAAAAACCAACGAAACTAGTAAATAATGATCTATAGCCTCTAACACTGCAAAGGGTTGCTGGGGCAGATTATTATAATTATTGCAGAGCAGCTTTAAGATGTACGCCTTCTATCGGCACATAGCTATGTGCCGTGCACTACTCGTACGGGTCCCCCTTATGTTTTTCAAATGGTTATCTTTACAACGATCGGTACTTATTTATGCCAACGATTGTTTTTTCTATACCGGCGAAAAATATGATACTCAACAACAACAACAACAACAAAAACTGTTCATGCATGCAATTCCCAATAGGTCGACCATTCTATTAGCGAAATTATTTTAAAAACTTTGTGAACAATTTGATTTCTGATGATTTTGCATTTTAATTTTTCCACTTTGTATGTAGAAGTAATGGGTTTAAGTGACTCTGGTTTATTTAATTTCATTTGTATGAGAATTTTGATAAAAGATCGCCTAACAAATGTTGAAGCATGGCGAGGATAGATATTTCTTTAATTTTCTCTGATTACAAATTTTGCTGAATTTCTAGGTAAAAACTCCCGAGTAAATTCGAGAAAATCAAGAAATTTAAAGAAAATGTTTCCTCAAAAATAGGCCCTGTGCTGTGCATCCATACGCATGGCTTTTAATCACTCTCAAATTAGATGGAATAACAATGTTGGATGCTAAACTGTTTTTAATGTCGAAAATGCATATGGTAATTATTCCGAATTATTCATGGGTATTAAAGCTAATCTTTTTTTTCACAATTAAAGCCAACGTGTAGGTCCTGTCGTTTTCATTTATTTATTTATTTTAATGAAATATAACTGATGAATGTGACAGGGAACGGTGTGTGTGTGTGTGTGTTCCACTCCAGTAGATTTTTGCCAAAAACTTTGATCATTCAAAAAAAAAATAAGAAAAAGTTTTTTCTTCACCATTTTCATATTAATAGCCTGCGGTGACATGTCTGTAGAAATTTGAAGTTTCTTTTTGTATGAAATGTGGGTATCGTAATTTCTTTTTTGCCTTTTTGAAGAGGAAAAAACAATCAATTTTGTTCCGACAGTACTCTTTTAAGGCAAAAATGGTCGGTTATAACTTCAAGGCGCTGCTTTGAATTTCATTATTACTCGGTAACTTTGGCTGCCTAAACAAGCATATCTACACTGTATTGTTCCGGGAAATAAACCGTCTGGGGAGATAAATAAAACTTTATGCCATTCATTCTGCCAAATTTTGTTTTGTTGGTTTTTTTTGGTTGCATTTACGCAATATCTAACGCGTCTACGTACATTACGTCACTGCTTTCAAATTGTTGTTTTAGCCAAATGGGAAGTTTGTAGCCAGAGCCAAAAACAATTTGGAAGTAGTTACAAAGAGTATTTTACTTTACAGGGAGGTAATGATGTCATTACCTGAAGAGTGAAAACCCTTTACTTCGCTCGTAAAGTAAAATAGATGAAGAGCGGGAAATAATTTAATATTTGGTATTTCGATGAGTGTATCGCAACTCAAACTTTGTCCTCCGCGATGAACGAATTTACCAGCAGAGACGTAATGTATGTTTAGTAAATTACGTATTGGTTTGGATATTTATATTTTGACAAGTGTGGCGTTTGCAGCTCGGACCGAAGGCGAGGGATTCAACCACACAAGTCAAAACAACAATCTTCAAACCAGTAGGTCTGCTATTTTACCCATTAAAACGAGTAGAAGTAATTACAGTACACCAGCAGTTAGGACTATAGGATATAGTGGGTGCAACCCAAGATCTCCAGTGGAGCTGTTGTGTACTCCATGGTATTTAGTAAATTTGTAACCAGGAATGTTTGTAGTTCGCTTGATCCTGTAATGTGTCGATATTTATCGATATTTAGTTGGTATTGTTCATATAGCCAAAAAAAATCTTTAGGATGCATGCTTCAGATGTAATCACACATGTAGTTCCCTAAAAAAATTTCACTGTTTCCAATGAACACTGACCCTGAAAGTCAAACGGACTGGAGAACCAGGAAAAATTTTTGCGAACACTAG
>JANTFA010007120.1:0-16412 GCA_026413405.1 Phytosciara flavipes | reverse complement strand
CAAATCTTATATTCACCCGAAAGTGGGAATCCGTATTTTCTGTGATCCGCTGAGCATTTGCGTTACCTTCAGTGTTTGTATACTTTAGAACTCAGAACTAACTTTTTGATCACTGCAATAACTTTCATTCGTCTTCATTACCCTGCTAAGTCAATATTTTGATTCAAGTACTTCAAATAACAGTTCAGTACTGATTTTCCTAAGATATCCATTTTTTGGTGAATTTGGGAACGTCCACGAATGGTGCCAAGGTGCCAAGGTTAAACAACATATATCGCATTGTTAATGCGCTTTGAATTTGGAAGAGCTTTCGAGAACTCTGAGCTTCTTGTGGATTCCAGTGGAAAAGTGGAATTTGTCAGTGGAATACAAAAGAATGTAATGCTCTGCTCTCAATAGCACTTCCGAATCATACTAACGATGCGATTGTTTTAGCTAAGCTGAGCTAAGTATAGAAATAGTAATTTATGCAACAAGTTGAGAAATGGGGTTGTTTTATCACTAGATGTCATGTTATCAAACGAACGAAGTGACCGTAACCACTGTACGATTTATGTACGCTTCGAAAATTGGCTCACTACGATTATTATAAGTATCTCAATGACCGAATGGTCAGAGATGTTGCTCTATAAATTTGGGACTTTGGTGTCGGGGTTCGAGGTTCGGTCGGGGCAAGATTTTTATTTACGGCTAACGGTTCAAAAGGAGTCACAAAAAGATGTATGAGAATCAATTTCAATTTCACTTTTCGCAGCGCCGTTTGGCCCCTGGTAAAGCAATTGGAGGCTGTCCGTTCCGGGATAAATAAAGAAGGGTCAAAAATTTTAGGTGCATAAGGCAGAACAATTTTTTTTTCGGTTGAGGATAAAGTTTTCCGTCGATTAAAAATTACTCCTCAAATGCCGATCGACAAAAAAAACATTGTCTGGCGAGTTTTTTTTAGGGAGGTCTACCAAAAGCTATTCACGGAATAGAAGTATCGTTCCTCCATCACCATTTGCGTCATTGAAAAGTAAATATTGAAGAGCATAAATATAATAAAGGCCAAACAACAAATTTTATGAATTAACTTGGTCTTTGATGCGTAACATCTAACAACAAAGAAAATAAACGCCCAACAAAAAAAACAGATTGTATACACACTCAATCGTCGTTAACCCGATGTCTAATGGTATATTGATTGGATCACAATGACCTTCAATTTATTTATATTTTACATATGAACTCAAATTCAATCAAATTTTCTCATACCAATTTCACATCATTGCTCCATCAGCCGTCACAAACATCGTGTTTTTTTGTCGTCCTACATGACAATTTACCTATTTAGATCCAAGTGCCATCGTATACGCACATTTTCACAGACTGTACACTCCGCCCTCTGCACACGTATTCATATGAGTAGAAAGCTTAATATTTCAAGTTGTTAAACTTTAATACCATCGGTGAAAAAAAGTGTGAGAAATACATACACAGACATAAGAAAAACCAATAATATTATACTCCACTCAAGGAACACAAAATATTGCAGAAATATTCATCTCGAAGCCATATCCATAATAACGTATTTATCTGCAGATCCATTTAAAAGAGCAAGAATAACACTTTAGTAGGGTGCGAGATGTAAGAAGAAAGAAAGCTTTTCATTAGTATCAAATTTCCCGCTTCTCTTAAAAGAAAGACATTTTTCATAACATCTTCCAAAGCTCCTAAATCTCCCAGAACTCTTAAATCTCCCAAAACTCCTACACGTCTCAAATCTCTAAACCTTCTGAATCTTTCAAAGCTCCTAAAATAGGACCTTTTAAAAAAATTTTTTGCTGAGCCCATAGCTCTGCTTACTAGCATGAACACTCTCATTTCGAACGTCAAAAAGCATCCAAATTTGCATACGTGTATGCGTGTACGCTTGTTTGTTCGTGTGTTTCTACTCACACAAAATAGACATGATTCCTGTCTTTACGAAAGAAATGTAAATTCTGTTTGCATAAGCCTCCGAATATTTTTTACGTTCATGCTAGTAAGTAGTGCTATGCATGTAGAGAACGAACTGTCAATCGAATTCGTAGATTATCTGCCTGTAATCATCGAGTTTCACAATTTCAAAACCGAAAATCCTCAAGAGTTCCTACTTTTAGGAGTCATTTGAAGTGATGGAAACTCTGTAGTATTGACAGTGATATTTCTGTTCAAATCAAACAGCATCGATTTTAATCTGGCCGTCTTCTTTAGTTATAAAATTTGTCACACAAAAGGCAGCCTGGCGTCAGAATACTGACTTGGGTTATCTATCTGGTACCTATAGTCTCGCATAACTCTAGTCGCCATCTTGACACCAGGCTGCTGATGTATTGTAGACACTTTCATCAATAACTCAATGAAACAAGCGGGTGTCAAGCAACTACTGCTATTTGACGCCGCTAGCTGCCATCACATTGACATAATCCGACTTTCGTTCCGACTCGGAACTACAGAGACTGCATCTCTAGTTGCAGATTGAGATTCCTAGAAAGCATGCTGGTTCCTAATCGGAAAGTGCTTAGAATTAATACATTATGCGAGAGTTATGTAGCACATACACATTACGGAAAACTGGTGAAATACTATTTGTTCCACATTCACCGAACACAATCACTCATATCGCACCCGACTATACACATATCCACTCTTTTTTCTTACATTCATCAAAAAAAAAAATTTTCTTTTCCGAGGATTAGATAACGAAAAAATATTGGATTCGGCTTTCTGTGCCATGCTCTCAAATCCACCCGGATTTCCACTTTGGGAAGTGTCGTCACTTGTATTCTTCGCCATACCTATGGCCGTTATGATAATTCTATATGGTCGCATGGGTCTTCAAATCAGATTTCGATCGAAGCATACATCAGTTTTGGGTAAGTAAATATATCTACAAATTACCGGAAATTTTTATCCTAATATGAATAGAGTGAGATAGAGAGAGTGGATGTCCTTTCGCATAATAAGTTGAGTGGCAATTGAAAATTTAGAAACTCGGTCGACTGATAAGTGGCTATATAAAGGTTATCCGTTCGGAAAGAAATCTGCAATTGTAATTTTATACGTGGGTCGTATGTAGAGGAGAATAAAATTACTTAATGGAGCGAACAGTGTAATTCGATTATTCAAGATTTTCCGAAACTACTGTTTGGGTAATGTGGCAAATGAAACATGATTTGGATTTCTTTGTAAGTCAAAATTTTTATTCGGTAACTTGCCACAGACGGAAATCATATCAACAATGTTTTGGCCGGGTCTATTACTTCCTCTGATCGAAACATTTTCAAAATCTTGATTCCAAATCTATTACTTCAATTCATGAAGCATGCATTTTGCTATAAAACCGAATTAGTCTGAGATTTTCATTTATTTTTACAATTATCTATTTGACACATCAGTTTTAGACATCTTATCTGCTGTTCAAACTGAGACAGCGTGAGATAGACTCGCCCTCGAATTGAAATCACGTTTTCTAAGCATGTAGAAATTTTCCAAATGTGAGATGGGTAGCAACTCTTGCCCATCCATCGGTTACATTCTGTCTTCTAACAATTATTAACTACACATGCAAGATATCGAACAGCGAACCAATTCGTTCCATCCCATTGCTTGAAGACATTATAGTTATTCACGTATCCGTCTCGTGTCATTGATTTTCAATTTCAAATCGACGGCTACAAGTGAAAGTGCTTAAAAGCCAGCCGTCCAAGACTGAGACGTATACATTTTGACATGCAAATGTACGGAATCCCAAAAAAAAATTCTAAAATGTCCGGATTTTCATCCCTGAAGCATGTAAAAAACTATAGTCCGGCTGTGCTACACAGATAATGTCTGGTCTGTCGACGGGGACCCTACTCTATACATTGACAATGTATAAAAGGTGAAAGTGTCTCCAATTTCTTTCTCTCCGAAAGTCTGACCTTAGAGATTATTATTTACTTCTTTATCTCATGTGTTGTGTATATTGTTCCAGGTGTACAACAAGGGTCACAGCATGGAGAGTCGAAACAGTCTCAGGCTAGGAAAGCTATAATTAGAATGTTGGGTAAGTATTGCGAAAATGTTTTCTTTTTTCATTCTGCCAACCCGAAATTATCTTTCTGAATTATTATCACGTCCACTTGTATAGACAAGTGAGATTAGATTGTAATTAATGTGGAAAAGTTTTCTCAATAAATGTGATTCGTAAAACGATTCAAGCTAAAAGGAGTCATATCGTTCGAAATACAGTTAATTAATCAATCGCCGGATTTGAATTTAAAAATTTAGTCTGAAGACAATTAATTTTCACAGTGATAGTTGTGCGTGTTGTCTTCATTTTCTAGACAAAATAGAATGAAAACAAAATGAAGGTTTATAAATAAGACTGATGAAAAACGCGACAACTTGTCTCTAAGAAATTAAATGTTTTTAGACCCGAAGAAAGTACGGGGGTCTTATGCCTTAACCCTTACGTTTGTAACACGTCGAATTCGAATCTCTGAGTAAAGGGCAAACCTTCTGTGGTCACCCCTGGATGCCAAATCAGCAATAAAACGTTCGTCTGTCGATCTGTCACCACGATAACTCGAGTAAAAGGAAACCAATCTTGATGGGACTATTTTTTCTCGATCGGAAAGCTACGCAGATGTATCAGGGAGTCCAAGAGATGCGGGAAAACCATAAAACAACGTTTTTCAAATAAATTCAAGCACTCGGTAGTAAATAAATACTTAGCGATGTAATAGCTGCCACGGTGGTGCTGATCCATTTTTTTTAATAGTTTGTGACCATGGGACATTTCTATTGGGAATTGTTATTTGCTTCAAGAAATTTTCATACAAATTCAAAATCCTATGGGTGGGTCTGCTCATGAAAACTCTGTTCTTACGGACGACACATACGGTTGACCGTATTAGTGTTTTGATTTTATTTTTATAAACATCTGGCTCTTCTGTTACCCCCAAAATGACCTATGAAATAATTGTATTTCCCTTCATGATTCCAATAGAAATATTTCAAGTTCACAAATTGTTCAGTTCATTATTGTCGTTTTGTTATGTGTCGAATGACTCACAGTCTGTCATGACTACAGGTAAAATGTCACACGGCGGGCTTGAAAAAAAATTTAGTCGAAAGTGAATGTACCCAATAAATGTTATTGCTGTTTATGTTAGGGGACTAGGCCCTGACCATTTCCCAATAGAAATTAAAATCGCACTAGATAATAGATCGGGGGATGCACTAGATAACCGTGAAAATGTTCAACTAACAAAACATAGATTTTTCGTAGAGTTTTGGCAAACAATTCACATTAAATATTAGCCTGGATCTTAACCTCTTTAAGGAAGCCCCACACGACATATTCTTGACGAGTATGAAATGATCAGGGCCTAGTCCTCTAACATAAACAGCAATAACATTTTGGGTAAATCCAATTTCGACTAAATTTTTTTTCTAGTCCACCGTGTGATCTTTTACCTGTAGTCATGACAGACTTCGAAGCGAGGCGACACCTGTAGTCAGAGAATTTTGACTGTAGTTTTTATTTGTAAAGTTAACGCCATTAGCAATTTTCCAGTGTTCAGTTGCCTATTCTCCAAAGATATTCCGTGGCATCAGTTTGATTGCGAAATGTGGCCATAAATCTTGCGTTCCTCAAATGTATGCAGTGAAATTCAGTATGCCAAGAAAAGAAAATGAAAAGCAATGGAAATGGATAAATCAAACCGAAAAGCATTAAAAATCTTTTCTAATTGAATTGAACCTTATGTTAAACTGTCTCACTGTTTGAAATATTGCTTCTGTTTATGACTTAAATTTAGAATATTATGGAAGTATGGGTAAGCGAATACATTTTCCCGACTGACCGAACAATGAAATAGTAAATGAACTTGTGTCCTATTCCTCCAACGTAAATTTAAAAGTTTCCTTTTCTTGCGGTTATTTGAACTGTCTACTTGCATTACTAATAGCGACATAAATAACGGTATCTTCTCAATATCTTCTTTTTTCAAAATCTCTGCGCCGAGCAGGTGGATTCATAAATTTTAGGAAACACCTGCCGCCTCGCCAAACATGATACACAATTATCATTTGAAAAAAGATAAAATTATAAATTCGAAAGTCTGATACAAATTTGATTGTTTTTATAATGCTCAGCGTCTTTGTTAAGCGCCATAAAAACTCTGTTCTGATAAAAGTAGCGAGACCGCAGATATGAAATCCTCTTTGTTCCAATGTGTGATGATTGTTTTCAGTCACTCTCTTTTGTTCAATGTACACTTTAACTTCTACTCCAATGCATATCTATTCGTGGATCAGTGCTACTCCAAGAACTGTATAAATTGTCTGGAAATTTGTTTACCTTTTGCATTATGTACTCAACCTGGTTTTCGCCATTGTCATATATTATCTCCACCGTTAATGTCGTCTAAAAAACGATCTGCGTATCAGAACAATAGGGGACGACAGATTATTTGAATAGAAACAGAATGCCCAACACAAACGGAAACACAAACCATTTTCCTTCAACACGAAGGAAGGTTATTCTGGTGAAGAAAAATCTTTTGAGAATTCCGTTACTGTTCGAACAATCTGACGTCCCCTAATGATGTAGGATTCTGTGTCGAATTAGACAGTAGACTGTTTAATATAAAAAGTATCTAATCAAACAAAATGATGTGTAATGAAATGTCTTTGTATATTCGACGTGTGCTGCTTCGTTTTCAAGCCGTGTGCACAAATGAAATTTGTAGATTTCTGATTGAATGAAAGAGATTTACTTTTACAAATGAATAATAAATGTAACCTGAAGCCTGAAATAAATAACCAAACCGAGAAAGTAGCAAAAATCTACCTAAAAGAGGTGAAAATTGTTCATGTCGTATAAAATTTGGGATAATCTTATGTCACGATCTCGTGTCGAACTTCTCATTTCTAAACTTTTGGTCTGGCTACGAGATCTGGGTTAATTGAAAGCTCAACGAAACTCTGATAATGTTGGTTTTGCCTTTACCTCCACCTCTTCTACAACAAGAAATGTCTTGGGTTTTTCATAGGAATACGACCAATTTTCAATGATTGGTGTTAATGAAATTACGAAATTGAACACTACGTAGACCAAATGTAGGGATGGCAACGCATAGCATAATGCCGAACTTGCTCAAAATCTTATAGACACAATACTCTAAGGAATGCTCTCACGGTGTGTATTGAATCGTGTTAATGGAAAAGTTTTGCATATGGTTTCTCTCAGCGGATTCGGCTGAAGCAACTTTCGTTCGAAGGGTAGGGTGGCGGAATGAATGCTTTTTGAAGTGATTATAGAGAAACCATGATTTTTCCGCCATTTTCGAAGATTTTGTGTGCGATGCGGGAAAATGATGAATCAATCTCTTCAGAATGGGTTTCTAATGATTGGAAATGGACATAAAAGAAACACAAAGAAATTGATGAAAAGCGAAACGCTGTAATGGAATGACAAGCAACAAGTTCAACGAAAATTCAAAATTTCTTGAGTTAAGTTCAAGCTGCAATCGCAGTGACTGCGTCTTCGTTTCAATAAAGAGCATGAATAGAATTCGCTCTCTATCTCTTCGCTCATGGGCATTAAAATGAGATAAATGGAGTGACTGCGATTCTAGTTAATTTTAAGCCTGAACAATAAATCAAAAACTCTTATCTTGTTGCTGGAATATTTTACAATTTTACCCAAACAGACCTCGGAATCGACACAATAAGTCCGCTTGAAATTTAAAAAGAAACGCAATGCGTTCTCTCGCAATTGCCGCGTTAAATTCGCACTGTTCGCGGTGTTCTCATATTAGAATGCGTTAGAATTGATTTGTCCATTCATCAACTGATTCACCCTAAATTCAACTTATGTAAGCCAATTATTAGCGAGGCTATTATAGTCCGCTGTATTCGACCCGGGGTGAAGATGAATGCCACATTGCTTGTATACAAACAAACAAACAACAATTCCGCGTCAATGCGTCGTCTGTTGGCTTTCGCAAGGGGGAGAATAACCTACTGAAATCAATTGAAATTAGTTTCGTTTTGTTTTTGGTAAAATTGGGCTGGAAAAAAGTTTCGGTTCGGATGATATTAATGGGCAATAAGCGATCAACTCAAATTCTGAATTTAATTTCCAAAAGTTGATTCCAAATATCTGAAAGTTTCGTAAAAATTTTTTGACTGGAGTATTCGTGTATAGCAGAAAGCAGAAACATTAAACTTTTGCACACAAAAAAAAAGCAAATTGCTAAATTCTTTCATTATGCTAATAGAAACAATTCAGACGGAAAACACATACCAATCCGATAAAAATCGCTTAACTTACATTCGTTAATGTGTTTTTTGTGTGTAATATCCAAATCTGGGTTGAGTAATTTTCCGAAATAAAGTCCATTCAAACGCTTGATGTTTAATTATTAAATTGTGAAACTTCATCAATCATTTATCCATTCAATTAAAAGGCTTGCGTGAATCCAATTGCGTTGCGTTTGATTCACGATTCAATATGGAACTGCTGCTCCTATACATGTCAATTTATACTTGACTTCCGTTGGAAAATTAAATTAAATGAATAGTCGAACGGAAAATGTTTCATTAAAATTCCTGTGAATGGTGCTGATATCACAACAAAAATCAATAGACAAACTAAAAAAGAAGTTGCAGACGCTGCTATACGTTAGCCCCGTACGTTCTCGTATAGATAGTGCGTCCGCAGCCCTATATAGTACTTGCCAGAGAAATGTTAACAGGTGGCGTTGCTTCCGCCTCACTGGTAGCATGTTCCATAAGAGCAGTTCTCATACAATTTGCCATTTACTTTTTTACGTAGAAAGTGGCGACAATGGTTTGCTTGTGAGCAAAATTTGAACGTAGAAATTTTTCGACATAGAAAGTAGGGTCATCTTTTAAGCGTGAAAAACGCGAATAGCGCTCACAAATTTACAGAAATTTTGCTATACGCTTTCTATCTGTGAGGCGGAAGCAACACCATCCCTTCACATTTCTCTGCTCATCACATTTCGTAGACTTGAGCATACTTAGGTATAGATCATCAACAGGCATGTTGCGGTACTTTGACACTAACCCTACTTTAGTTTCGTAAAATATTTCGTTCAATACGTTTATTTTTGTATGAAATTTTTTTAAAGTGGATGCCGTTTAGACTAAAACGCTTACTAAAACATACTTGAAGATGATCTATATCTTGTTAATGATATAGGTTTCCCTCCATACTACGTACATTCACGATTTGTATGGAAAATCGAGTATGTCCAAGTTCGACAATTCAATAGGCCTTGGAATGAAATGAACCTACAACGACTCACATTTAGGTAGAAAATTAGATGCATCTAACGATAAAATTAAACAAAATCGATGCAAACGGTCTTTTTCTCGCATTTTTCGAACTCAACATCCCTCGATAACTTAGTTTAGGCTAGTTTTGTAGTCATGATGAATCGAATAAACGGTATGGTACACACTGGGTAACTTTCGATACAATCGAATTTGCGTTCGCACATGTTTAGCTGTAACTTTTGTCAGGACATTGATATGCGGATATTCCGTTAAGCCTTCATGCCGTTACGAGCAAAAACTTGTACTTTTTCTCTATCAATTGAACTTATTTTTGACTTAACCACAACAAAAGAATTGGCCATTCTAATTTTCTTTCCGTTGAAAATGATCTGAAAATTCAATTCTTGATTCTTCAGATCTGTGATGGTATCGAGCAGATGGCTTTGAGTTAATGTAATTGAGATGATGTAACAAAAACCAATAGCCATTTCCTTCTTAATATAAAAGTGTATGGGAGGTGTAAGCACGCAGTGATGTACTGATTTGTCAGCCTGGATGGGTGATTCAAAGTTGTTCATGATTTTGTTGAATTCTCTCAATGTTACTTCAAAAAAGCGCGAAATTTAAAACCGACTGGCAGTTCAAGAAAAAGAAATTTTAGTTTGTCATTTTCCGTATGAGCAGCTCTTTAGAATCTCTTTATAATTCTGTTCGCTCGGGACGACAAAGTGATTGATAATTACTTTCTTGGTTATTTAGACCCGTACGAATTACGAGGGTCTTATGCTTTCACTCTTACGTTTTTAACACGTCGAATTCGTGGAACTTGAGTGAAACTAAACCAAACTCGATGGGACTTTCATCCTGGTTTTTTATTCAGAAATTCTAATTTTGAGTTTGAAGTTGAGCAAAGTCGGTCGAGCCGATACAGAGATATGGTCGAATTGAAATTAGTGCTATTTCCGAGGTCTACTTAAGGCTTTTCTCATAAATTACCGGCAGTATTGCCCGTATAAATGTTGATGGATATGGTGCAAATTGAAGGTATTGACTACACCAATCCAGGAAAAAATAGTTTAGCTAGTCTCAAGTAAATTTCATCCGATTTTCATGATCTTTTTTTTTGTTTGAAAGATAGTGATGACCGTAAAGCGGCGGTGGAACTATTTCGATGATCTAAGAGAATGGCCACCAGCCGTCAAAGATAGTTATTTTACAACCATTTTTGGACCTACCACATGAGGTTCAAAAATGCCGACCTTCAAACTTGATCTCACAATTTCGACTACCTTTCAGTGGATGGACTATTACCGATTGCTATAAACGGAATATCAAAAGTAATAGCCCTCTGTACTACGTACGGGACTAAAGACGAAGAATAAAGTTATTTATGTTTCGCGTATTGTATCGGTGCCCCCAAAAAGAACACAATTTTGTTTTTATTACACTTCTACTTTAACCGTTAAAATGGAATCTGCTCATCCATATACCATTGTGCCATTTACGAGAAAAACGACCACGGATTTTGTTGGAAATTTTTTCGTGTTTCTTCTTACCTTTTCAAAACGAAGTAATAAACGACTTTCATGGCATTACGTATAGTCGTTCCATAAAGCACATTGTTTACAGTGAAATACACTTTGGCAAAGTTGTATATTCTTCTCAATTAACACTCAATCTTTCGAAGCCTTTCAATTTAAATTTATCGTATTTTGGTGTTTCGACATTCGTTTTTTAGTGGCTTTCTATATTTGTAGTCATCGTCATTCGTCGTTCAAAGTTTTTCCTAATCGATATTACTAAAAGAAAAGCATTGTATACTAAACGGAGATAGGAAATCTAGTAATTTTCTCAACTCAGTGACGAAATGGGAAAGTTTCTTCGTTGAGAAAAACGTTGTTCGTCTTTTGATGAATGACTTTTCAGGCACACGTTGTGACAATCTACACTTCTAGTGCTTAGCAAAGCTTTCATAACTCGGTGGCATTACAGTAATTTATGCAACAAGTTGCGAAATGGGGTTGTTTTTGTCATTTCATTCGAATGTCCTGAGTGGGTAGAGTTGTTGCTTGATAGACATTAGGTTTTGGTGACGCTTTTGTCATACTCTCCTTCCCCTGTAGAGCGTGCGTAATTTGTGAATGACCCCAAAAATGATGACAGCCTTACAGGGCCTTGTAAAATGCAGAAAAAAGAGCTTGAAATGTAACAAAAACAGCGCTTCATTTGAAAAAAAAGTTGAATGCATTCAGGAAAGCACACTTGGGATTTTCCAAGACGCCATATATGGCCAGTCCGGGCTTGCAGCCTTTAGAGCCATTCAGAACAAAGAATTTCTACTGACTGACGTTGAACTTAGCCTCTGTTTACTTCTCGTCAATTTTACAATGCTAATTTTGCTGATGAATAAAGTGCGATATCTCAGTAACCTACTCGGGAAGTCTGTACACAACGGTACCATTCTGATGCAAAATTTGGAAGAAGAAAAATTTTGGTTATACAAATCGAATTATGTCCGTGCCACAATCTTGCACAAACGTACACGCAACATTAGCGAATATTTCATAAGTTTCGTCATTTCTTTTATAGCAAATTACACGCCTTGTCTCGTGACTAATAAACTGGATCTGGAAATAGCGCGGAATCGGTGAGACTTTTCTAAGTACAACCTTCATGTAGCCTTATCTGGTATACTCTTTGCAATGAATTAAACATTCTCTAAGAAAATATCAATGGATTTCGAGATATATTTTGATTTAAACTTGGTTAGTCGCGGGACAATGTCGTGGGTTGCTACTTATTTGACATTTTATCGGTCAAATTGTATGGAAAATGGAATATGGTGTGCTCATCACTCATATTGTGTGGCACGAGCATTAGATTTGATTTGAAATTTATATGTTTCGCACTTTGTGTCAGCTGTTTTCTCTCAGGATTCATATTTTATCCATACGCTCGCGTGTAAACAAAACATTTTTGTAAAACATAATAGCGAATACCAGCTGAGGGAAAACAACTGGAACAAAGTGCGACCCAAATAAATTTGAAATTATTTTTCGCGTCCCTAATTCCGGGAAGAAAACACGTTTCCCATCATCAGCTAATTTGAATATTTTACTCCACATCCGCACATCCAATATCATCATTAAACGTACCCGAACTCAATTTTGGAAATCACTTCCGAGAAAAGAAAAACTCAAAACTTTAAGTCCAATTAAAAGTTTGCTCAGCCACTCTTTCTGTGCCACCTTGTTGCGTAATAATAATTTAATGAAAAGAATTGCTCTTTCCGGATACAATTAAATTGCAATTGAAAACGGTCGCAGTTTAATTGCTATGACAAAGGTTCGATTGAACGTATTTTGTCTCTTGTAAGAAATCCCATTACTAACGGTAGAGCGGTTACCTTACTATATTGCCACTTTATTGGTTTCTACGAAAATTAAGTACACTTCCAATGTAAAATTAATCAAAGTGAACCCATTTCACAGGAAGAAGATGCTTCGTTTGCCTACAGGCAAAACGTATAAAACTCACCTTGATATAAAATGTTGTGAAGGAAACAAAACCACAAATTTAACACTTTCATTTGCAGTGAAAATGTTTTATTAAAGTTTATTCTCTCAGAATTTTAGTGCTTGAAGATCTGGTGAAATGCGTATTTATACAATGACTGTATGCTTCGGTACACACATTTACGTAGATGTCCCGGTGTTCATACCAGGAAATAAATATGCATACACGGCACAGCCACCTCTATTTCACCAAATATATTAAGCTTTCCCACTCCATAATTACCTTCAATAAATTTTCAAGAGGTGAATTAATTAAATTACAACATTCTGTGTTCCATTTTGGATGTACACAACTAGGAGTCCCACTCGCAACTGTATTTGATAATTTGGTATGAAGATCTCTTCTTGGAAAAATTACTTTGCTTTTAGCTGCAAAATTTAAATTTGCTTTGTAATAGAGGGAATTGGTGAGATGTTACGTGGATCACGTTAATTATGTTTTGGATTCGATTTCACAAAGCAAGAAACTTTATTCAAGGGTGTAGGTTTCAATCATGTACACCGCAATAGATTGGCTCCGTTTAATGCGCAGACTGGGACGTCGTTTCGACAAAAATTATTTTTTTTGTGAACAACCGATCGATTCTGGAAATATTCTGCCATTTTTGGAATTTAGTTCGTTCTATTGAAATGACCCACAGGTTACCTCTATCTGTCGAAGCGACCGTCCCAGTCGTCATAATTATCAACTCTCTGTTAATGCGTGCTACGTAGCTGGAAGCACAGAGTTTCAGTGCTACAACATACCACTGCAATGATACCACCATGTAAAAATTAAAAATTAAAACTTCGTGTTGACCCGTGGCGACGCCATTGCCGAACGTGTGATGCGGGAACCAATTCCATACTTAATTCTTCCGGTTCTTCCAACAAATTTTACTTTGCTGAGATTTATAAACTGTCCATAAATTTGGTTGGAAGCTGTCAACCTGACGATGTGAAAAACCATTGCGGCTTTTAAAATGCGAAGACCGTAAAAGTAATATTTTGGACTGACAGCACAATGCTGAAACATCATTGAAACTAAAAGAATTGCCGTCAGCTTAGTAATCCAAAATTTTACTTTTACGATCTTTACATACTGGACTTTAAACAAAATTAATTATCACACCGTCAAGTTGGCAGATGTCAACGAACTGTATAAAAAAAGTTGGAGCGCACCGAGCATTGAGTAACGTACGTTAATGGCCATTTCGTATTTACGTAATTTCATAATACCCATGTTGGACGGTCCATCAGATGTGAGTACTTAAGTCTATTGTCATCATAGGAAACATTTTTGACTTTCAGGGTCAGCGTTTAAATATTTAATTTACTTCATGGCCGATATGTATCATTGATCGTGTTACGGGTCTCGCATTCGCAATTTTCTCCTACTCTTCTTGTGTTAGCCCGAATCGATTTTGTCGCTGTCTTATTTAGTCGGCGGCCCAACTGTGCTTTGGTCACATCCATAAACATTTACAAATTTTGCGCGTTTACCGAAACTGTCCAATATGGATACCACGAAATTACGTAAATACGTAATGTCCATTTACGTACGTAAATCAATACCGACGGCGGCAATGGTTTGCGGCGATTGTAACCACAACAATCAAAAAAGATATAATTCGGTCTGAACAGAATCATCATTCCCTTCTTAAAATATTAATTTAACTTTTGAGGAAAATTCAGGCAGTTTGGAATGCCTGCAATTTGTCTGTATAGCAACTAGTTACATGTAGAGCAAAGAGATTCTACAAAACCTTTTTTTCCATCTTATGCAAACATAACGGTTGAAGGAATTTCCTGCGACGATGGTGTGTGGTAGCAACATCCAGCAACTGGTATAGGCGGGTAAAAAACATAATTATTCACGCTGTTGTTTGTATTTTGCAACCATTACGTAAGTACGCTCATTGTGTAGAGCTACATTACGCTAAGAGCACAAACACTTCGAATCCTAAATAAATATGAGACAGTGCTCTTTCCATTAAATGTTGGTTTTGAAAAACCATTTCCATTAAATCGGACTTGGACGAGTTTCTGATAGTCGGTTAGTTGCGTCTTCTAAAGGATAAATTGAATCAAATGGACCGCTAAGAGCAATAAACTACGTCCCCCCTGTACATAAAAAGTTCAAATGTTTTGTAAGTTTGTGATTAAAATACAACTTTCGGCGCGTAACCTTTTACCCGTTTGTTCAATTGAGCGTAAAAACCAAGTTTTTATATAAAATTCAATATGATCGTAAATCAAACGTTAATTTCTCATAAATTTTCTTGGAGATTCTACTCAATTTGAAGTAATTTAGACGTGGCTTTATACTTCACCATAAATTTATCTTTCTCATTCTCTTCGACACACAATACTTTTTTTGCATGTTCGTCTGACGTAGAGGTGTGCGCTGCCGCCAGCCGCTGACAATTTGTGTCGGCTGGAAAACGGAAACATAACGTGTCCCATTTACTGAAAGTGGACGTGGAGAGTCAAATCTGTTTAATCTCTCTTGGACTTCGTCTTCAGGCATGTGAAACTTCAAACTTCAGATATCAACAAAATAACGCAACGCAGGAAAACAGATCACGCCGCTAATTATCCGAAAAAGGTCATACTCTGATTGTCCGTTGCCAATTATTGATCGTTACATAGCAATCTGCCCCCAGCTAATGTTAGTCCTGTCTCTGTCATGTTGGGCAACATTTTTAACTTTCGAAAAAATTTCGCAAGAAGCAGGCACTTTCGTAGGAGGCAGACAACAAAGCAGTACATTACGTTGAGTCCTGCTCAGTAATTCATTAACTCGGAATCAATTTGCAGACTCGCAAACTCAATGTTTCAGTTTTAAGCAACTAACTTTGGAGTGATGCGTGAGGGCGAGAAAGGTGGCGGCGACGATACAATTTCGAGTCGAAACTTGATTTTGACGAACCGGATAAAGTGGCAGTGGTGAAAGTCCAAAGGCAACACAACATCAAGTTCGATATTCTATTCATCCTTGGAAGTGAAAGAGTCAAGTGACTTCTTTGTCGAGAAATTTTTTACGGCGCACACCTCTAGTCTGAAGTTCCCTAACTTTCGCATACTATACCTCTAACACACGAAACAAAGAAATTCCCCTTTGATTAAACATAATGGAAAAGCGATTCGATTTATTGTGCAGATATGAACACATACTGGAAATTAATCTTCCACTTCACACCATGAGAACATAAATTTTCTTTAGTCAAGTCACTGTGTGATATGTGGTACCAACACTGCTTGATTCTATATTCGGGCGCTTTGATCTTTTCATTATTGAATGAAATGCTGAATTGATGATATGATTTTATTAGCGAAATTTGATGTTGTTATTTTCTTATAGCTCTCTCATCTTTTTATGAAAGTCACTTCGAACGACTCTATTGTTAGCAGACTGAAAAACTTTATTATGAGGATGGGTTTCGTTTGAATGCATGATAATAAATGTTAAACGGTTTAACATTGTGCTTAATCGCATTGTTTATGCCGAAGACAAACGAGCAATTTAGCGTTTGCGATCGA
>JANTFA010007009.1:0-16421 GCA_026413405.1 Phytosciara flavipes | reverse complement strand
AGTGATGAAAAGAGCGAGCATGTAGAGCGAGCTGTCTCTTTATACACGAATGCTGTCACTCATCGGGCAGCCACATGAATTGAGTGGTGGTTAAGCCCGTACGAAGTACGAGGGTCTTATACTTTTTAGTGCAGAAGATGAGCAAAATCGGTTGACCCAAACTAGAGATATGGTCGAATTAGGGCTATTTTCGAGGTCCAGTTGAATTTTCTCTTTACTATTCCCGACAGTATTCCTCGTAAAAAGATGAAAGATGTTGCAAATTGAACACACTAATCCAGAAACAAATGTTCATCGAAACACGGGTTGTGTAGTTAGAGCCTGTAGGTAATCTCTAATAGAGATTGGATCTAAGTCGAGCTACTCGGCCGTACAGTGAAGGTAGTCGATATCTCGAGTAAATTCCATCCGATTTTCATGATTTTTTTTTGTTTCAAATGTATCAACGATCGTAAAGCGGTAGCATTGTTTTCGATAATCTAAGAAAATGGCCACCAGCCGCCATTTTTAGATTTTTGTGTTTTTTGGCTGTATCTCAACTTGAGATTCTCAAGTAAAACTAATATGATTTTGATGAATTTTTTCAATGTTTGTTGAGATGAAGCGATTCGAAAACTGAATTGAAACTTGAATGAAAAATTACTTTATGCACATCTGTCTGACGGTGAATTCGAACCCCCGATCGTTGGTTTGTGAAGCCAACACGTTAGCTCTCTACACCACCAGAGCGGCCAGAGTGAATTTTTTCAGAGTTCAATTCTGAAATTGGACTTCGAAAGGGAGTTCCGAAATTGATATAAGCAATTTTAACAAGGCAAGATGTCGAGGGGATAACCATTGCGAAATTTTTGGTACAAGCCGATCGAAATTTTGGAAATTTCGAAAATATTGGAAATGAATTAGAAATAAATGGAAATGGAATTGTTGGAACATATTGTTGCCAGTGGTTACCCCCTTGCAAAATGTAGTGTCGGAGTGTTGCAGGCAGTTTTAAGATTCATGTCTTCTATGGACACCTAGGTATGAGATTTTGTAAATACGAACAACGTTTTTCATGAATGCGTAGTGTGCTTAACCATTTTTCTCTACTTAACGGAAAAAAGATCAGTTCGGAATCATTCCAAGATTCACTTTTCTCACTA
This sequence comes from Phytosciara flavipes, assembly GCA_026413405.1. Lineage (NCBI taxonomy): Eukaryota > Metazoa > Arthropoda > Insecta > Diptera > Sciaridae > Phytosciara > Phytosciara flavipes. The sequence goes on along the minus strand of JANTFA010007009.1, from coordinate 15,279 downwards.
CACTAGAGAAATGTCATTCGATCAATTGTCAACAAAACCCAATTTCCCCATGGCCAAAAATCTGTTTTGTTTTAATTAAAATACAGTTTAATCAAATCGGTCGGCTGTGTACCATAACATACCATACGAAAATCACTAAACAACGCCTGCTGTCATTTTCATTCGGATTAAAGCCAAATCCTCAAATCATAGAAAACCCAACAACAGACTAGCAGAACAGCTGAATAACTCTATTGGATTAGTCTTCTGTTGTCTGCCATAATTGCAGCCTGAAAATTTTTGAAAGTAAAAGACAAACAGCCGTGCTAAAGAACACGATCGTCATGTACAAAAAAAATAGTGTTCGTATAAACTTCGTTACCATTTTCTATACAAATAATAATTTCAAATTACGCTCTGAGCCCGAGATTTTCACAATTTCCACATTTCCATCTCAAATTGAAATAAATTTAATTAACTTGGTACATGCTTCATCCAGTATTGTGCCATAATTCAACATCAATTTCAATTCAGCTGTACCTAGGATGTATGTATATTGCGCTTCCATTTCCAAAAACCATCCATGGTATAGCTTTGTGTATCTTTCAGAACATTTACATAGCTTTTGAATTGTACAAAGCATTGCTTAAGCTTTGGGGTTGAGGTAAACAATAGTCAAGTCACCACCCTTAACACATATAATGTTATGATTTTGTCGATCGGTAACCGGTGTGTATTCTCACTCCTCCCCCCCTCCCTTCGACAATGTAACTAACAATTCATACATAACATTGAATTATAACTTGAATAACTCCGATCCAATACTACTGTGTGTGTGTGTGAACGTACATGTCGACATACAATTATGAAAACACATAATTATATGGCGTGCGGTGTCCTCAAATTGAATTTTTATCTTTCTATCTTGCGTGACTGCATTAGGTTTGTGTACAATTAATTTCATTATTGAAATGAAACCAAAAGAAAAACTAATGCCAAAACCAATACCACACATTTATTAACAACGCTAACATGCCACGTATGTGAGCTTGATGCTAACAATCCCAAAATGACAGAATCGAAATTTACGACAGCTATCTAAAACTTATTTATAACAGATGATCAACAGGATGATGATAATGTGTATAGGGAGTACATACCGCCGACAAGCATAGATACATCTCTCGTCTTAACCAGCAAACAATATCAACATCGGGGAAAATTTTCTCCAATGTTATTAATATGAATTACTTGCACCCGCAAGGATATTAGCGTGAAGCGTGAAGTTGAAGTATTAACAGGAGAACAATGTTACGGTTAATATCTTCCAGGCACTCAGCGAATTTACTTTTCGACAGTTTGCTAAAATACGAAATGTGTATAATAGACACGGGAGTGTGCAGACAGTAGACAGACGTGAGAGCCGTGGAAAAAAAGGTAGACGGCGACTAATTGACAAAAATGAAATCGGCGGCTTAGAAATTAGGTGGATGATTAAAATCGACACTGTTTTTTCAACGGCTAGTTTGTTTACCACTGAACAGGGTTCGGTTCCAGTCCTTCGAAACCGACCGCAAATAGTTTCTACCAAACCTGCATGTCCGGTGAGGTACAGTGATGTGCTTTTAAATTTACTTGCTGTCACATTACAGCTGCTTCGCGTAATTTACAGCAAGTAAATTTAAAAGCACTCGACCGTATGCTGAAAGCATGAAAAACCGCGTTTTGTGTAATACCTGTTCCATTTCCGCAGGAAGATTAAAGCATGGATGACTATGGTTCAATTGGAAAGCCACATAATGACCGAATTTAATGATATTTCTGACATACTTTTGTTGTATAGCAGATTCATCAAAAGATTAAGGCCTTTGGGAAAATACTGGAACTCGATACAACGTCGATGAACTTTAAATAGGCCTGTGGACGTAACTGATATGTCTAATGACAAGATTAGTGCCTATTCGTAACGTCGATAGTCTGAGCTTTCTTTCAATGCACAGATGCAACAAATTGGTGTGATAAAATGATCATTTGTCTAGCATCAGTACTCATATTCCAGGGAATTCAATTTGTTCCAACATTCGATTATTTTCAAGTCCCCCAATGTTTGTTGAGATGAAGCGATTCCAAAACTGAATTGAAACTTGAGTGAAAAATTACTTTATGTTCATTTGTCTGACGGTGGATTCGAACCCCCGATCGTTGGTTGGTGAAGCCAACACGTTAGCTCTCTACACCACCAGAGCGTCGTAAGTGAACAGCTTACCACGCAGAACTGTTACAAATATGTACACTCAAAGAAATGTCATCATTAGACAGACACGTCAGCGGCGTCCACAGGCCTAGTCAAAGTTTACCGACGTTCCATCGATTTGCAATATTTTTCCGAAGGCCATATCTCATGACAGACATCATCAATTTATTCGATCCCAACATCGGCCCGGGAGAACCCTGTCTTATTTTTTCCAATGGCACTTGCATTACAAAACGCCATTTTTCGTGTTTGAGCATATCCCATCGAACACGCAGGGTAGAGGTAGAAACTATTTGATGCAGGTTTCGGAGGCCTGGGGCCAATCTCTATCCAGTGATATTTACCACTAGACGTCAAAGAAACAGTGATCTTCCGAAGTTCAAAGGATTCCCTCTGACGATGGCCACGTTGACGAGGTGATTGTCTCAGTAACGAAAGTATTAGGTTGGAGGATTGATGGAATGAACTTTAAAATTACTTCTAGTGGTTTAGTTTTCCAATTATTTTTTCTGAAGAATTCCTTTTCTATTTGTAAATTGAAATTTGGATCAGATATATTTCGGCTGCGCCTCGACCAGCAGCTGACCTTCGGCGGCTCTCACGTCTGAGAGGTAGTAGAAAATTTAATTTTATGAAAAGAATTACAGCAATTTGTTAATATTGAGAATGCAATGGCGAAAAGGTATACGGTGCGCTGTGGTTATTTATTTGTGTGGGTTGCATGCTTACAAAGAAAATGCAACGACGCAACCACTTTTTTGCAACAAAAAGTAACAAACTCAATTTGTTCACGTATGCTGAAACGATTTTGAAATTTAATTGCGCTTGGTAAATTCCTAATGAAACTTCGCAAATGAATTGTAGAGCTGGCCACACATGATCCACAATTGTTAGCATCAATATTTGAGTCGGTAATTTACCGAAAATCTGCAACAAACCGTGATGATATTTCAGCTTTAACGTTTTTATATATTTAGATTAAATTTGAATTTGAATAGAGAAACTGAATGGAACCAACTAGAGAATACCACAGAAAATGAAAAAATAAAAAAGCGAGACGAGCGATATGATATTATAAAGCACTGAGGCTAATCCACAAGTGAATGTTTTGAATGTTAGTTGAAAGTATACGAATAGAACATTGGCTCTCAAATGTTATTATTCGAGATTAAAATTTTGTGCAAAATTTTACATGTTTCAGAGTAGATAAACTAAGTTATTCTCGTGGAATGGAATTTTATTCCACAATTTTATTGAGTACCGTTCATACATAGAGAGAGAGATGAGCTCACACTGTGAAATTTTTCAAAAAACACACACACACACTTCATCCTTAGAGACAGGAATAAAACATTCTGATATCTAAAATAACTTGCAGTGCAAATAAAAATAAAATTATTATTTTGCCATAGAGCACCCCATCCCCATCCCCATTCGACATTATAACCACATCCCATCGGTGTGTGTGCTGCGAAAACGAAGTTTTCTCTTTTATATTTTATTTTAAGTACACATCTAAATCTAATTCACCAATATTTTGCAGCACGAAAGGAAAAACTTTTTTGCACATTCAAAAATATTTCCACACGACACCCATACACTCTACACCTACCTCTAACCGCCTTAGATCTAACTCACCCCCCTCCTCCTTCTCCTCCTCCTACGTAATATATTATTTTCTTCAATCTTTCTCAACAACGCCAAATTATAATGAACTTTGGTTTTTCGGTAAATTATAAAGTTCAAGTTGCTCTTGCTGATGGTTTTCCTGTGTGTATATCATTATATAATGTGTTTCCCTATTTTCCATCTATCGCCCATAATATTCTTCTTCTTCTTCTTCGTTCGTTCGTCTTGGTCTCGACCCCCTTAAGCACAAAACGTAAATTGCAACCATGACAGCATAAACTTGTAATAATGACCTATAGAATGGTTGCTGGTGTAGAATCGTTTTTTTTTTGCTTGCTTCTTCCTTGTGTGTCGGTATGAATATATATTTTTGTGTTTATATATGAGAATGAATGCCGTTCCGAATAGGTATTATTGGGAACGAAGAGTGATCTTGAGAGATACTTCAAGAATTATATTTTTCTCGAGATGGGACACACACACACATCTATATATCCTATACCACACTCTCTACACACCGAAAATGCCGAACTTGGAGGAGTATAAACCGTTTTTGGGGAAAATTTATTAGATTTTCTGGAATAATTATTGTACCAATGGACTGATTCTTAAATTTTATAGGTGAAAAGTTTCTACGACGTACAGATAGATACATAAAATAGAAAGTAACACTCTGGCGGGTGCGGTTCGGATAACGTTTTAGGAGGGAGGAGGAGGGACGACGGTGGTGTTGTTGTTGAAAGTGCGAGGTTGGTTTAATGTGGACGTGATTGCTAAAATTATTGGTCGTTGGGGGTAGAGTTTTTAGGTTATTAAAGGTGAAGTTTAAAGAGAAATTGTTATTGGCCGGAGAAATTGGGAGTCGTTTTTCTGGGTTAATAAAACATAAAATTTCAAGAAGATAAAATTTAATTTTAAAATTTTATTGAATTGCATATAACCGTTATACTGTTCGGGAGGGCATGGAAACATGAAATTTTTGGGGAAAATGTCGTGAACGATTTTTTTTATTAGATTTTATGTTTTAACAGTGAACACTCGCATTACGGTCTTTCAATAAAAGTGACTGTGAACGTCTCATTGGCGATGAGATGTCTAGATACGAATTGAAGAGAGATATGACAGAGTGTGAATCCTTAGTCTTATGCAATATTCAATGTAAAAATGAATACCTAAACCTAATACCTAATACCGCATCACTCATGTTCGTAGATTGCGGCTCAGCCTGGTTGAACTTATTCCCTCGACCGTAAGTTAAGGGTCTTATGCCAGTACCACACAGTATATGTGTGATATACACAACATATTAAATTTTCCATGCGATTTGACAGATAAAATGTCAAACAAATTTAAGAAATGACGAAATTTATGAGCTATTGGCTGTATTGTGTGTACGATTGTGACAGTTGTTGAAAGCTCTCCCTGCTTTTTGTTAACACGATAGCTTGTGAAAGTCTCAACGGATTTTTTAGCATTCGTTTTTCACAAAATGAAAAGTGAAATCTCAACGAGTTTAAAGTGAGGAGTTCGCACGAGTTGCATATTTTATTTATAAGCAAAATAGAACGAGAAGTTTCCAATTTTGTTTAGAGAAAATGTATGTCACCGCAGTTGTGAAAATCTGACAGTTTTGAAAATGGATTTGCATTTTAGTGTTTTCTGATAGTAGCGGACGAGTAGTAGTCAAATTGCAGTTTAGGCATAATTCACGAAGTAGTATTTTCGCGCTTCAGAGGTTGATTGTCGATCTGAGGCGAAGCCTCGTGTGCGAAAAATTACCAGCATAGCTACCGTGGTAGAAACAACGTTTTTCTTCAAAACCGGGCTATAACCACACCTTCCAAATACATGAAAACAGAAACTCATTTGAACGTTCCACATAAATAAAGCCCGATGATCATGTACAGAGACGACTTGAACAAAATCTAGTAGTCAATGCTTGATATACGCTTGGTATATACGCTTCAAGAATATTTTCTACATAATTGTGTGCTTCTGTAGCCGAATGGCTATAGTAGTTGCTTTATAATCTAAATTCTCTTGGTATTCAGTGTTCGAAGGCTGGGCGCGACAAGATTTTTATTTAAAATAAATTGACGTTTTACTCAAGATAATTACCCGATAGCGGCCTGGTATATTCCTACAAAAAATGTGAGTTGTAAAACTTGAAAATCTATTATTGATTCTATAACTTCAAATGTTGATACTTCGGATGAGAAATTATAAGCAGCGGACAACATTCTTCATTTCACTTGAAGAATTGTTGATGGATGCTCACACGCGAATAGGTTCAGTGTGTGAGAGATATGTCGCTATCAGTTTTGTAGCTCTGAGACCTCTTTGCCAATATAATTATTAAAAGTTCAATCGGACTGTGTCAATACAATTACGAATGTTACTCCCATCAACCACATGGCGTAAAAGTGCATTCGGAATTCTATTTTTTTGAAATATTTTATGGAAACATGTAGACCACTCGTTGACATTCTTTTTTCTGCCATCGAAGTGCAATGCAATATGATCAATAATTTCAAAGCGACGTATTATTATGCATCGAATCCAATGGAAGGCCAATGGACCATTCATTATTAAATGAATGTTTTAATGACAGTTAAAGAGGACATACTTCAGTGCTATTACATACATTGGGGCATTTAAATTAAGTTCACTACACTGCACATTCATATTGAACCGGGGGGTGTACACATGCATATATCCTATGTTGTATGTTTAAGCTCGCCAAACGCAAATAGCCTCGCAAATAGCGCGCAGAAAAAATATTTACCCAATGGAAATAACACAATTCATTATAATTTTAAATTATCACTCAATATCATCCTGGACTGGGGAGGAGAAAAAAATCGCTCCAGCAACAACAACAGCAGTAACAGCAATAACAATAACAAAAAGAATTTATATGACAAAATTAAATTGGAGTTCAGCAGTTTACCCAGTAAAAATAATGAATTTAAATTAGAGCTCATTTGCGTCATGACCTAATTTGTAATGTAAAATTCTATATAATTAAATCTCGTTTTGTACATGAGAGGGAAAAAAAAGGTTTTAGAGGTAAAACAAAAAAACGGAGACACGGTTAGAGGTTATACATACGCTCTCGCTACACTAGAGGATGATTGTAGCAGTTGAAAATGTATGTAAACGGAAATATGTAATCAAATCAAAAGGGATTGTTGACATTGTTTCGAATACAATTTTAAGCTCGTATATTCAATTTCAGTGCATTTTTGTCGCAATTTCGCAACCACTTCAAAAAAGAATTTTAATACTTTGCTTTACGAGCTGCGAGCACGATTCTTTTGTAACAGATTTATTGTTCCCCTCGTTGTTTTTTTTTGTTGCAATTTCAGTAAACTGTGCCATGGGAAATAGCTATTTGCGATTTCAGTTCTTCAACGGCGTTCATGTAAGCACTCGATGTGACAAACATCGAAAAACAACACCATTTTGATACCAGTATGTCGAACCCGACTGGTTGTACTTCGATGTCAGAATCACTGATTCCAGGATGGGTTTATGCTTTTTCGATGGACACTGCTTTAGCATTCATTCACTGAAAGCGGTTGAACGCTATTAAAAAGCAGTAAAAAAGACACAGTACACCGGAGGGGACCGCACTGAAGAGTGTGTTGCAAGGAGTTGCACGCTGAAAAAAGAGTTGCACGCAAATAGAATGTGATCCAAAAGAGTTGCATGCGAGAAGAATGAGTTGCAAATGAATTGCGTGCGAGTGAAAAGATTTGCACGCGAATAGACTGTGTTGCAAAAAAGGTTGCATGTGAGGAGAAGGAGTTGCAAAAGAGTTTCGCGCGAGTAGAATGAGTTGCGAAAGAGTGCATCAGAATAATAAGTAACTAAATCTAAGTTGAAGATTGAAGAATTCCGGTGATCTCAACAAACAATGAAACGAGACTTCTCGCCAAGTTATGTAACTACGTGCAATGGACGTCGGAAGTGGTGCTTGAGGAATGAAAAGTACGGTTTTCGACGCAGGTTTAAAATTATTCCTTCCTTTCTTTGCTCATTTCATTCCTTTTGCTGATCTAAAACGATCTATTTGTGTTCAGCATTGTAATTTGCAAAAAGAGTTGCAAAACGGTTGCACACGGACAAAAAGAGTTGTATTTTCAGTGCAGCTCTTCCTCGAGTACCTCGTCCTAATGTTTAACAGTTTTGCAGCGGTAATCTTTGCTCATCATTACATTCACAGTGAAAGTCATCGCTTGTATTGGGAAAAGAGTAGAGCTGTATAACGCGCTTAAACGGAGACGTCATCGTTTCACTTCCGTTCACTTAGACCACGCCTCAATTCTATTGTGTCAAGTAAACATAGGCAGAACGGAGGCTAAACGGAATGGCTTTTGTAAGTGCGTGGTGACTTTAACAAACAAACACTCCGTTAGATTCAAAGTATTTTCAAATTCGCTTTTCCGCACTAGTGTGCAAAATTTATGAGAACCAATATAAACGATCGCACTACTGTACATAAACTACCATCAATACACCGAACTATGAACCTTAACGTTCACTTTAAACCATTAGACCGTCTATATGTTGCACGGATGAGAAAACAAACCACTGATGACCGGTTCATGAGCACACCAGGGTTAATCGCATCAAAACAATTTTTTTTACAATTAAAATCAATGGGGGGAATCTTTTAACATTCAAATGGAAAAGTTTTCTTTTTTTTAGTTTTGCTGGTAAATTTGAAAGATACCAATCTGTGCTCTGCGTCCGAACTATTACAAACCAGACATACAGATCATGGGTACATTCATCTATCTGACACAAACTAAACTAATTTACAAACAAACAACGAAATTTTTTCGTATATCATGGAGAAAGAAAAGCTGGGAAAATGGGAATTTACACTCAGCAGGGTATGGTATGTCGTATAATTGTAGGACAACCTATGTAAAAATTGTGTGTTGTCATATAAATGTGGGAAGAATCTATATCATCATTCCAGCCATGCACAGGCACAATCGAGGTGCACATATTTTAGGTATGGAATAATAATAAAAAACAAGGAAAAAAATGTCGAGTGAGATCTTTGTACAGAGAGAAAATTTAGGACAATTTCTTTGTGTGTTTTTATACCCTCTTTTCCCCGCTTTGTTTTTTTTTGTCTTTCAGTGAAGAAAAAAAAAATTTCTATCTTGATCTTGAAAAGAAAAAGAAAATGTTGACTTGAGTGTCATCATTTTCTTTTGTGCATTGCGGCATTTTATTCGTTATGTGCATTTTTGTAAGAGTGCAGAATGCACAAATAAAAATTTTCGTTATGTGGGAGCGACAGTTTTTTTTTTCCTTTTTTTTGCTTTCCTTTCTTTTTACATAAAAATTTATAAATAAAATTTGCCATTCCGTTCACGTAAACGAATATAGTTGTGCCATGTGGAAATATTGTAACTAGGAACACGGCAGTACATTATGTGTATTTATGTGCATTACGAATTGACCGCCGAGCAAGAGTAGAGAGAGAGAGAGAGAGAGTATACCTAGTGCACGGTTTGCTTTTAAGCAAACAAAATTGTTTATTTATCTTTGATAGTTGTTATGGAAAAAAACGTTTGTGCAATTCCGGCCCATAAGCATCACGTTCCCATTCATGTGTTTGATATGAGTGAATATTGTTTCACCTACACCCCCTGTAAGTTCGTCAGCGTGCGAGAAAATTTCTTCGCGCACTTGTGCGACCAAAACTTTTCTCTCTCTCGGACGCAATCAAGGCCGTTATTTTGAATGAACAGTTAATTTTTTACAAATGATAATTATGCCCAGACCAGGCTTCGAACACCCAACACCAAGAGCATTCTGATTATGAAGCAACGACTATAGCCATTCGGTTTTACAGAAGCACACAATAACATGGAACGTACTGTTGAAGCGTGTCTTCTAGAATATTCAAATGAATTCTTTCATGTGAATATTTGATAGACAATTAGTTGATGTTTTGCATTGGAATGGTGTGGTTTTGACCCGAATTGCAAAAAACGATGTTTCCAGCACGGTAGTGTGTATTTTGGTACTTTCTCGCATACCTATCTTGATAGAAAAATATTCTTCCTCTGAGGATCATAATTCGGAGTTTTTGTCACGAAGATTGCAATTATTGCTCACTAGACCGAAAGTTGATGAATTTCATTCATACTGACGTGCTTTTGAGTTTTGATTTCATTAGTGTCGAAAGTGGCTTATTACTGTACTAGTGTGGCGGTTCACTTATGTGAACTCGTCACTCGCATACACACATTAAACTGTGTCAAGTCATTCCGATCTGGGCGGCCTGGCTGTGCGGACAAACATTTATATTTGCCTATAAATCATTTTAGAGCTTAACACTCTCGTCTTTATGTTCACGCTCCAGTGGTGCGGCACCACACTAGGGAAAACAATATAATAGGTGCGGGAAATCACAACATCAAAGAACTTGTGCATTTTCGTGCAATTGTTGGCCTCGGCTTCGCCTCGAATCAACTAGCCCCGCTTGGCTTTTATGGCACTGTATTTTTCAGTTTTTTAATTTCTTATCTCGTCTTGTTACGTAATATTTTATGAACCAAGTCGAAAAATGTGGTTCTCTTTGTCGTTAGATGTGATGTTATCAAACAAACGAAATGAGTACCACCAGTGGTAGAGAACAAAAAGAAAAGAAAACAGAACCAAAGAGTCCCCTCGAACGTCATCCAAAAGACTCATGAAAAAGTTCACATGTCGAAGAAATCGAGCCTAAATTAATTGTTTTTACGTGTTTTTAGAGTAAGTCCACTGTTTCGTTTATGTTTCGTCTCATTATGATCCTTACGGCCCAAAAAAAAACGTCGTTTGTAACTCATGATGCACCATTGACTAGTCGATTAGTACGATCATAAGCTCCCATAAGCTTTTCATTACTCGTAACAAGAAAATACCATTGACGAAAAAGAAAAGTAAAAGAGAAAAAGAAAGAAGTAGAAGTAGTAACTCACCCTAGATCGTCCTCTACTACCACCACCAGCATTTGCCGTATTTCCACCGCCATCGAATGGTCGTTGCGGTAGCTGTAATTAATCAATATCGAAAATATCTTGTAAAATTCTCACATTTTTGTTCTTCAAAACTATCCATTCCCTTATCATTATCGCAAAATCAAAGAAACAAAACGAAATGACGAGACGTAATGAGTTTCTTGTCACTTTATTGTCAAATGCTATTTTGAATATTAAACTACTGGAGCGTGCACATTCCACTTTACAACTACTAACCATGCTCGAATCATTCAAATTCCTTTTATCTGGGATTAAGGGTTCTACATCAATTAAAAACATGTTCATTGAATGGCTACCACTAGTAGAGTAGCCGCATCAATTTAATTTGAAGACTACACAGGAGGGTCGCGACGGAGACATCTTTTAGCCGCACGTCAATTATGTGTCCAAACAGCTCTGGACTTGAACAGTGCTGAAATCGCATTCTTGCTATTTTCATCAGCACTTTGTGGTCACTGGGTTTGAAAAAAGTGCGTTTTTCATATCAAAATTCCGGCAGAGATGATGGGAACATGAGTTTGAAAGCTATTGTCATGTATAGATATAGATCAATGACGAACTGAAAATGTTCAACCGGGAAATGTTAGTAAACTTTGGAAAACGAAATTCCACACTCGGGGAATGTTCTTGTTCACAAAATTATATTTCAGAAGCTGAACAGCAAGGTGAAGAGGAGTTTCCGGCAATACCACTCATACCCATAATTAATCATGCTTTCAAGACTTGAAATATTACGTTCGGGGTACAGGTACAACATACTGTACTTATGAAAAACGAAATATCGTTATCGGGCTACCACCATTAGTGGTATTGTTGAAAAGTGTTGTTTGTGTTGGGGTTTTCTTAACAGGCAGTGGGATATGGTTCAATTTCAAAAAGAAAGAAAAAACTCTTCAAAACACTTAACCAAGCTTGTGGCCAGAGTCGTACTCATGCTTGTTGGATCTATAAAATATTGCTAACTTGAGTGCATTTTAGTCGGAACAAATTGAACGCTGAGTTTCTTTCAAAAAAAGTTTTCCAGTTTTTCATTGTTGCATTCATCGGGTGTTCCGATGTTTATAAATCGACTTATAAACTGGAAGTTATAAATCGCCCATACAACATTGCACAATATGCTGAATTGTGGAGCATAATTTTCAATTTGTAAGCCGACTTATACGGAAATTGACTGTGCTATCACATTTGAAAAGAGTTTTTCGAGTTTTAGAAGATTTTCAGTGCGAAAAACTCCAAGGATTTCACTCGAACTATTTTGAACAAAAGACCGACGGTGCTAATACGAGAGAAATTGCCACAACCTTATCTAGATAGTGATCGATTTCATTTATAATTGATTTTTCGAAACAGCTAAACATTTAGGACGAAAGTACTTAGCTTAGTCATTACGGATAAATGTGAGGTTCTCATTATGTGCATAGAGAAACTCCATTTCGTTACGATGTCTTTCTATAAAAAGCACATGCAAAACTCCTTTTGGTAATGTCGACCAAATTTAGCTCGAAACTTACTCCAGTTGTTCCACCCATACAAACAAAACTGTCGTCTTCCGTAGGTTGTTCTAGGACGAGTGCTTCTAAACGAAAAGTTTGTCAATTAAGGGACATGACCCACGGAACAGTAACGCTAAGTTTTCACCTAGAATTTATAGTTTTGGAATATTTCGAATCCGAGAGTGGGCGGGCGTGACACACTTTTCTGGAATAAATTGTTTTAAATGGGATTAAATCGACTAAGTCGCATGTGACTAAATTGCATTTTCCGCTCTCTGTCAAGCCCAGCATACATTTTCTTTATTTACTTGTCATGAAATCATACGGTGACCGGTTTGAGTCCACTTGAACTTATTCCGTTTTGTGTATTCGGCCCAAGAAGTACATCAATCTTCGAGATTGTTCGCATTGAGTTATGGAAGATATTTAGTGGACGCGATTAGTACGACTACACGTAGACTCTTATTTTAGAGGCCGTCCATAAACGACGTTCGTGTTTTCACAACTTGTTCGTTTTCTCATTCTTACCCTCCGCCGGGGAATGCCAACTTTTACCCAAAACTTAACATAAGAAATCGAGAAAGATTAGCTAAAACGTGGAAAGCGCTAGCTGTAGCCCTTCTGTTTCTGTCTGTTTCATCTGCTGCCAATTTGTCATCGAAAGAAGTATAGCCAGAAGAAAATGAATTGGTTAGTATGGAACTGACAAGTATAAAAAGGCGCTAAATTTGCTCTTATCATCTGTTTTGAAAGTCCTGCTGCATTTTATATTGGAAAATGTCGGAAAATTTGAGTGTTCGGCTTTTGTAGATTCAGTGGAAATTGTTGGTTGAGAATCAACAGAACCGAAATTCTGATAACCAGCCCATGTCTGTAGCTACGACTTTTTAAAATACCTAAAACTCGTAAAAATTTCAAGGACTAGTGATTGACCGCATTTCATTTAACCCCCCTCATCCCATGTCATAATGCGTACGTTTTTTACCAATACCACCTCCCCCATAAGTGCGGACATTCTCTATAGACGGCCCCTTAGCAGCTTGGTTTGCATGATTGGATCAGCTGAAGAACATTTCGAACTGGAGAATAACCATTGTAGGGGTCTTACAACACTAGTGTCGAAAAGTAGTCTATTTCGAAACTAAGATGACACAAAAGAGCAGTACTTTTCTTCTAGTGATTCAAAAAAAATAAGCGAAATGAACACTGTTAAACTGCGACAACATGCAAGAAGTTATACAAATCAATTCGTCACTAAATGAAATAAATAATGTTACACCAAAGAGCATGCCGATGGGATGTTGATGACATTATGTTTGTAATTTGTGTGTTTTGTGTGTAGAATCTAGTGTGAACTAATTTGGTATTTTTGTTGGCTTTTCAAATATCGCACTAAATCTATGATTTCAAATCACGTACCCACATTCAAATATTGGAAAATTTGGTGTTTAATGTGAACATTTCTTTGCGTGTAAACCATGAAATTGCAACAAGTTCTGCCATCCTCAACATATATGAGTGATGATAATCTAGACTAGCTACATCGCAAAACAATTTAAGGGAACGGCTGACATGAAAAATAAGCTTTTTGCTTCGGTTTTTATTGCCATTGCGATTATAATAATTGTTCTATGAATAGAACGCCTGCAGTAGAATATTAAGCTATTGATACCACTTGTGCTGCATTATTTATGGTGGTGTTTCTTGAAGCAGAAAATATAAGATGGGAGGGAATTTAATTATCATATTTTGAAGAAGCAGCGACAAAAAGAATACCGAGAAATAATCAGGTGGGGTTGTCCCACGACATCCAGATAGAAAATACATGTTTCGACAGAGCTGTACATTATAATGAATACAGAATTGAAATGGTGCAACAACACCGCCCTCGGACTATTTATTTTTCTGTAGAAACACAAAGAATAAAATGGAGAGACGATATTGTAGAGAAGATGAGGCAAAGAAAAGAATGCCCCCTGACCTTGTTGGAAATTTTCGTGGCTGGCAGCTAAACATTTTACATTGTTTCTGTTTTTCTTACAATTTTTTTTTATTTCGGTATGATTTATGGTTTTTGATATTGTAAATTATGTCGCAGGCAATTCCGAAATATATTTTTACAAAGTTACTTGACTTTACGATTGACTTATTCGTTTAGCTTCTTGTTTTTCGATTACTTTTTTTTTGTTGTTGTGTTTGTTGCTATCACGGTACTTTGGTTGACTCGCTTTGTTTTATCTTTATGCTCAGTCGGTTTCCTCTTTCTATCCGTTGATATCTCTGGAGATTTTATTAAAGGGACAATTTTTGCTATGTACTACAGTCGATAGCGTAGTGGTTAACTCGGCTGCTTTCCACTGAACCAGTGCGAGAGTTCGATTCCTAACTGTGGCAGAAAAAAATGATTGTCGGAAATGTATACAAAACGCAGCTGACTGAATTGGTTCGAGTCTGTGGTAGTTGGTAAAAAAGCTTTCTCTGCTGGAAAAGATATTTTCGGGAGACGCTGGAATTCTACTCCTGCTAGTGTCGCTCCTCTGTACATGCCACTCAACATCGATGTAACACTTAGTTTTGTCGCTCAGCTTGCCATTGGCACAGTAAAAATTTTCGGTAATGAAAGGATCTCAAAAAAGTAGAACCACAATCAACGAAACCAGTAAATAATGACCTAGCCTCTGACAGTCGGTTCATTTTGGCTGTAAACAATTTTGTGATAACATCGAATTTTCAGATAATTTTGACTTCCGAAGAATTGACTGTCATCGAGCGTCAGTGTGGTCAGTTCCTCTCGAAAATGTACTCTGTTCTTTGACATTCTTGTCATTCGAAACTTTGAAATATCTCATCATTGTATGGGCCATTCCCGTTT
>JANTFA010006898.1:4529-16425 GCA_026413405.1 Phytosciara flavipes | reverse complement strand
CGAACTGTATTCGGATAGCTAAACAATAAAAGACTTCACCCTCTTTTTATCATTTAAACTTCGGTCGAAATTGAAAATTTTTTCCAACAAAAAAAGGCCATTGATGGTGAACGGAAAACTGAAAATGGATCCGCTGTACAATCTGTGATATGGTCGATGGTATCGTAGATATTGGAGATTCTGTACGACGGACAAAGTTTAGTGATAATATTTGCATTTTGCTGTATCCACCCGAATAGCAAATGAAAAGTATTTGGTTTGACCGAACGATTGTATGGAATTGTGGTGCGGATGAAGCATTAACTAGGTGAAGTCTGTGAAGTATATTTGTTGTTTTAAATGTTGATTTTTGGTGTCAGTGTCATTCGTATAGTTCGATTGTTTGAGTGCGAAAAGTGAATTTAATTTAATTTAACGATAAAAGAAAATTGAAACAAAAAATCGGAAATATTTAGCACACAAGTATGGGTACCGTACTGTCATTCAGTCCAAGAGAACGTCGTCCAGTCTATTCGACACACCACCATAGCAGCGGTCTGAGCACATCGAGCTCGGCCGATTATCCGTTAAATAATTTCTCCTACGAACAACTAAACAATGTGAAAAATCGCGAAAACAACAAATCGTTATGTCCTGTGCCTAATAGTAACGCGAATTTAGTTTTGATGGGTCAGACACACAACAATCACATCAACAACAATGGCAACATCAATCCGACTGCATCGGAACGTAGTATGGACAGTGCGAGAATTTTGTCGGAAAAAAATGCGTTGGAAAAGAATTTGAAGAAGCATTCGCTGTTCATCAATGCTCTGTCCTGGAAACGGTTGGCCGCATCGCATGGCAAAAAGAAATTGGACAACAATAAGAACAAAGCAGCGAATCTACCAACAGCAACATTCAGGCAGCCATTGGTGGACGCCATTCATCCGTTGGTTGTTGACAAAAACAAAAATATTCAACACAATCAACAGCAAGTGTATTTTACGCCTGGTGCACCGAAAGCATTGTTGGCATTAGATCTTGTACGGGCTAATAATACCAATAATGCACAGCAAACCGATAAATTGGCACCAAAATTACCCTTATCGCTGCCATTGCCAATGCAAACGGCTATTACGCATCCTCAACATAGTCATGGACCCAGAAAGACTGTAATACAGGTACTATACTACAATTATACATGGAGAGGATATGGTGTGTCTGTGTTGCGATGTATACATTCGGTTTGAATCATTTGAGAATTAGTACAGAGGTCTTTTGGTACATTCGTACGTATCGCCATGAAAGCATCCATACTTTACGTTATTGCGCATATTCGAAACATGGAAGTGTTATGAATATGTCGCGTAGAATATGACAAATTTAACGCTAAGTAAAAAAAAGAAAAATGAAAAGAGACTGCCACAATCGGAAAAGGATCTCATCTGTGATTCGTATACATAAGTACATCAGGATGTACATAACGTCTGGCTTTTGCGGTACTTTTTTCATTTCGAAAAGTTGAGCACCTAATTCAATTTAACGCTTTAATGGAACTGACGATTCATCCATCCGTGAAACCATTTTTCATTTGATGAGATCAACAGAGCTTTCCTTTTCAGTTCAAAGTTTCGTCTGCAAATAAATTTCGTTTTGCAAAAGTTGGCAAAGCCTAAAATCCTTTTAGTTGTCGTCTCTATTTGCCTGAAGTATCACAAATAGTCTGGTCATTACAACAAACGGATGTATTTTGTCTAACGGAAGTCTACCTCGAATTCTATGAAATTCAATTAAACTTGCAAAGTAGCTACAGCCTAGGTCCTATAGAAACAATGATTCGTCTTGACAGATTCAATCATTCATGTCATCAAAACTGTTGACTCAATAGCTTTGTGTCACCAATTGTTGACTCAATACAATAACCCAAGTGTCATCAATTGTTGACTCAATAGCCAAGACAAATATAAAGCGATGACGATAGTTCCAACTAACAAAGTAGAAGATTGGTCATCAATCTTCCGGAAATACTTGGACTGAAAGAAGTAATAGATTTGATCGTGTGTAGAGTATTAACGTGCCAGATCCTGTTGTGAGCTGAAATAATTGTTACGAAAAGTTTTCCTTTCCTCGCCTGCAGCGTTTCCTCCGTACTGGATAATAATATTTTCATCGAAAAAAACAACCGTAAACGACTCTTTGATCGTAGTCTCCAACTGATGATTCAAAAATCGGTTTTAACCAGCATGCCTTTTTCGCATCAATGAAAGATAACTTTTTCATTTCCGTTTTTGTTTCATTTGAATATGAACTTGAAACTCATAACGTGGCACCAAGTGTGTTTGACAGGATATCGAAAACATTTTCTTACTTATCTCACACAACCACATGGATTTATCGGCATGTTGTTTTATCTTCAAAGTATTACACCAACCGCCAACATCTAAATTTTTAGACCCGTACGAAAAACGATGGTCTTATGTTTTCACTTTTACGTTCGTAACAAGTCGAATTCGAATCGCTGAGTAAGGGAAAACCTTCTGTGGTCACTACTAACTGCAAAATTGGTAATAAAAACGTAAGGGACCCGTACATGAGTAGCTGGGTTTCTATAAAAGGAATACAGCTTAAAACTTCTCTTCAACACTGCATCTTTTTATCGTTCCATTTATACTCACTCATCTCTTGTTAAAATTGCTTACAGAAATTTCGATAGTCCCGTACGAAGTCCAATTTAAAATGACGGCGGGAAGCCATTTTCTTAGATCCTTGAAAACAGTATTACAGCGTTACCTTTCAAACAAAAAAAAAGTTTACGAAAATCGGATGAAATTTTCTTCGAGACAACGACAAAAAATTCTACCTCACTGTATGAGCTCTAACTTCCGAGCCCAAGATCCGATTTTGACAAGATTTTCTTTCCTGGATTGGTGTCATCCACCGTCATTTGCAGCATCTATGAACAATCTGTGAGCAATAACGCCTCCAATCGATCTCGAAATTAGCACTATTTCGACCATATCTTCGGATTGGCTTGACCGATTTTGCTCATCTTCGAACAACCTGGCTTTTTCAATAACAAATCGAGGAAAAAAAGCCCCATCAAAATTGACTTTTCGCTCGATATGTATTAACAAATGTCAATTTAGTTTCGTATATGACCAAAAGCAGATCGAGAGGTATGGTGGAATTCGAGTGGTAAATATTTATTGAAAATCCATCAAAATTTCCCGTAATAAAATCCTCAAATTCTTCGAAAATGAATGAGAAATCTTTTAAAATCCCCGCAGAAGATTATTGGAAACGCTCAAAAATAACCCAATGAAAAACGACGAAAATTGTAGAAAGAATCTTCTGGCAATCCTTGCAAATTGTAAAATCTTTGAAAGTCCTCTGAAAATCTTTAGGAAACGATTAGGAAATCCTTAAAATTCCTCAGAGACTTTTCTTTCGGAAGACCCTTTGTCAACGATATTTAAAATTACCTGACCCTCGGTCGAATAAGTGTTGTTTTCGAGGTCTAGTTGAGGCTTTTCGCATTATATTACAAAGTTCATAGATGGTGCAAATTTTATTCGAATTTCGTAAACTTTTCTTTGTTTAAAATTTAATAAAAACTGTGAAGCGGAAGAATTTTTTCCGGTGACTTAACAAAATGGCCACAAGCCGCCATTTTGGACTTTAGCATTTTTTGCCCATGTAGATTTCACCTGATTTTGGTGGATTATTTTCAGAGTTTCACTCTCAAATTAGACTTCGTACATGACTTTCGAAATCGCTGTAAGAAATTTTTGACCTGATTTCCACTCACAAAAGTACTCCGTTTTACCTACGTTTTCACTCCGTTTACATGACAGTTGTTGAATAATACAATGGAGCTGTCACGTGAACGGAGTGAAAATTGAAAACGATTCAATTTTGTCTCTGTTTACGTGACAGCTCTATTGTCTTATTCAACAACTGTCATGTAAACGGAGTGAAAACGAAGTACTTTTTTTTTAGTGGAAACCACACTTAAATGGAATATTCGAAATGTGCAGTGGTGTAGAGAGTAGTTTTCAGATGTACTCCTTTTATGGACAACGTACACGTTCATACTCTTGCGGGTCCTTCAATCAAATGCTGATTTTAACCTATAAGAAAAATAAAGCCATAAAATGGGTTACATCATAAAGTCGAATTGTAAATCCTTTTCGTTGTGCCCGTTTTCATTTACTTAGAATTGCAAAAAAATTTGGTTTACGTTGCAGAGAAATAAATAAAGTGAAAATACCGCACAATATGGTGGCAAACACATAATTCAATTATCAAATTAGTTTTCATTTATTGTTGAAATCTGTGTAAGTAAATCGTAGAAATGAAACGAAAATTTCTAAATTCAATTATGCCCAACGAGAGTGTTATTGTAAAAATATTTATGTTAACATCGGTGTACCGCGACTGAACGAACTAAACTTTATCGCTTAATTTCAATTTTCATTAAATTGCTAAAAGATGCAGTAAACCTTCCTACTTCTCATACCCAGGACCAAGCTCAGCCTGAACTTGCGGTTTTTTTGCCGTTCATGTTTGGCTCTTGTAACAGTTCGTTGAGGTCATGGAACTTTTGGCAAGTTATATTCAAAGCGAACAGTATGATCATCATTTTCTAAAAAGCTCGCCTCATTATTCAAACAGCCCTTAGAGTTTAGGTACCCAATCATCAATAGTGTACTATTGAGATATGAGGGGAAGTATGGTTCATGCTATAAAGGCTTTCTCACCATAATAGTGGATCGGAGTCTCCAATTTGGAGATTAATCTGAAATAGAGTTTCAATTTGCAACTCGAGCAGCCTGAAATTTGTAGATTAAAAATGCCGTTCCCCTTGAATGAGAAGGAGACCGAACTGTGTCTCATTAGTGTCTTGAGTCTAAACTTTGAGCTTACTATTCCATTTTTTGCTTTTAATATTCAAATCGATTCCACTTGGGGGTGGGTGTATATTTTGGGGTAGTAAATGTCATAGAATTTTGTGGAACATTACTCCCAAACCGCAAAGATTTTTTTTCTAATTTTAATTTTCTAATAGGCCTCAACATCCGAGTTGCTTAAGTGCCTGGGAATGTTTCTACATGATAGATGCAGAAAGTTACGAGATTTCCAAGCTGGAGATGCTGTAATGTGGCTAAGAGCCGTCGATCGAAGCCTTTTGCTACAAGGATGGCAGGTAATTGCAACAAATTTGTTAAATCAATTTACATTTCCATATGCGTCATAATATCTTTTGTCATAAGTCTTCAAAGTCACAAGTCATTTAGAGCATGAACATGACGTGTGGGGTAAATTATACTGCAATCGTTCAAAACTATCTCTACCACTCACTTGGATGTTATAACGAAATGTGCTGTGTACATTCATCAAAATGGATTGGCTTCGAAAGACATGATAATGGTGACGTAGACGAAACGATTTTCCTGTACTCTCTGACAACGACTTATTGTCTATTATTAAACTACACTCGCGTATCAATGAATAGAAAATCGATAGGGGAATGTTGCTGTTGTTTACTTAATGTTGGTTGGTACTTCAATTTAACATGCGTTTGACATGATTTTTAGAAGGAAAGCGAAACTTTGTACCTTGATCTTCGGTTGTAATAATGAAACAGCAGGTAAAATGGCATTCTTAGTAAAGGTGGTCAGTGACATGTTATCAAAAACGGTGGCAAAAATTCAATGAACTGTGGGAAGAAAAATGCAACACAAGGAAATCAAACAAAGTGCATGCTGTGAAAGAAGATGAAGTAACGTTCGACACAGGTTGGGCTTTACCTGAACCTGATCTGAGTTACCTGAAACTTGTTCTGACCTAGACCTGACTTGAATCTACCTGAAATCTGGTACGTGTCAGGTAAACCTGAGACCTGACCTGACAGTTTTCAGAAATTCAGGTGTAGTCGTTTCTTGAACGAGTTCTATCGCGGTCGACCGATTTTAGACATTATATTGAAACGAGTAGATGCCTCCTGTAGCAAGGCTGTATTGCTTAGACTACAAATCATTTTCTCGAGTCGAGTCTTCCTCATGATCTGTAAATTCAAAAAAAACACCACCTTACACTCCGTCTTCAAAATTAGGTCCCTCAGACCCCAGAAATACACCCCAGAAATCTAAAAACTGAATCGAAAGCTGAAAATTTCTGTTTCATTTCCAGGATGTCGCTTTCATAAATCCAGCAAACGTTGTTTTCGTCTATATGTTAGTACGTGAATTGGTCGACGGTGAAGAGACCAAGGAGTCAGAACTGCAAGCATCTGTTTTAACATGCCTTTATTTGTCATACTCGTACATGGGAAATGAAATCAGTTATCCGTTGAAACCATTTTTGGTCGAAGATTCCAAAGATAAATTCTGGGATAGGTAAATAACCTGCGCGCTACACCCAATGAAGCGATGAGTAGCATAATATTTGATCCGCCTATTTCCAGATGTCTTCTAATTGTGAATCGACTTAGTGGCAATATGCTCCGAATAAATGCTGAACCGGGCTTTTTTACCGAAATATTTACCGAACTCAAAGCTTGCGGAATCAGCACCAATAATAATCCAATCGCTGGCATACCATGTGGAGCTGCTTGACGCAGTAGACACGCTAGAGACGTTGTTGTAAGACTATCCATTGCTGGTCAACAACAGAAATATCAGCATCAGACAACGCTGCAAGAATTGACCAGTGTGGTTTAGGTAAACTCGAGACTAAATTAATTCAGCAAAAAAAAAAAGTGAAATTCAAGAATTATTATAAAAAAAGGGAGAAGGTAAAAGTGTTCATCATTTTTAGTTTTTTTTTTGTTTTTCTAACTTGATACGGTGATCATTGTAACCAACCATTTTACTTACATAAATATTTATGGAACATTGTTAATCAATCACAAAGACACACAAAAATTCAATTCAGAAACTATAAGATTAGCATGTAAGTCCTATAAAAATACCGAACAGATCAAATCATTCAGCAAGTCACAAACTTTAAATCAAAATAGAAAATGTTTTTTCATCAACTCAGTTGTATGCCACTCGGTGAATGTAAATGGTTTTTCAGACACGCGATGTCACATTCGGCCGAATAACTCGAGTGACAATTCACGCATCTGATGCCTAAAAGAGTACTTGGTTGTAAATAACAATAACCAAATTCAAATCACCATCGATGTAATGTTTCCGACTAGAGGCTGCGTCGCCGGCAAGAAGCATCACAAACTTCACTACATTTCTTCAAGCACAGAATTCGAAATTTCACCACTTCGACAGCAAGGACAAAAATAAATGGCCTACGGTTACTGTAGTCTTATATAATAAGCTGTATGGTTGAACAATAGATGAAGTAAAAGATTTTGCGTTGAACATTCGTTTACCAAAAGATGTAGTAGATTTAACTTATGCATCGCGTCGCGATGTTACGTGGAATTTTTAGATTAAAACATAGCACTGGTTAATAGCATGAGCACTTTAATCCAAAACGTCAAAAAGCCTCCAAATTTTCATACGTGTAAGGCTTACACTGTAAGCTTGCTTGTATTGTGTGTTTTTAATCACGCAAAATGAACAAGACTCCTGTCTTTACGAAAGAAATGCAAGAAATATTTTGATTACTCTAGCTTCTCCGAATCTTTCTTATGTTCATGCTATAATACACTGATATGATTGGTGGACTGAATTGTTCAGCATCTCGAACTCTAACATACAGTTTGGTGTCAAGAGCTAACCCTGAGTACATACGAATCGCCATTCAAATGGATGATCGGTGACGCCGAGTTTCCGTGGTGAGTTCGAGTAATATTCTCAAAATAATTACGACATCTATTGTTGAAGACGTTGCAACGTTTAAAGCGCAAAACCTATCAAATGCATAGCTTTGATCAAATAGTTTTGCCCGTAGCGTAACTTGTACGACGATAGATGGCAGATCGATCCCAGAAATATAACTGAAATTCACCACAAAAACTTTGCGTAGTACGCGCATCTGATTACTTCCTATGTTTTACTTTGAGCTAACCAACTGACCGTTAAGTATTTAAATTCCATTTTAACATTAAACAATTGTCAACAGTGAGCTGACGACGGCATTCTCAGTGTAAGAAGTCAAGGTAACATGTTGCTGCTACGAGTGTTTCCTACAGACGAATCAACATGAAAATATTTCTTCATTTTGTTGTCCTGAATCTTAAAACTTTAAGAAATTTCTAGTTTCCGGACTGCACCATTTGATAAATTTGCTGTTTCAAACTCCAAGACCTCCGACACTAAGTTCAATTATGTTTCCTTTAGGTCCTTTCTTTTTTCTCAATGTAAATTGTTGTGAAGCAAAAATGATGTCTCGGATACAGGCAGTGGCTTTAGTGACTACGGAAACATTACAGTCTATCACAAAACGATCGCTAATGTATCGAATAATAAATCGACACACGTAAATTTGAACCAAATTTTATTATTAAAAAAAGCTCAAGCTAAAAAATAGTTCAAAAATTTCATTTTAAAATGGTCGAACAAATAGAAAAAAAAAGTTTAAAAAAATGGAAGAAAATTTAGATGAAAGAAAAACCGTAGCTGTTTATAGACAAACTAAAAAGAAAAACCAAAAGTTAAAGTTAAATTAGCAACTTACGTTCTCGGAAGAAGTGAAAATGATTGATTGTGTTGGGAAAATGTGCATGACTTAGTAATGGAATATAATAAAATAGAAATTGTGTATTGTCTAAAATTAAGGAATTACGGTTTAAGGTTTTAATGTGATTCGATAAAAGAGAGATGTTCAACAAGGGAGCAGCAACGGATAAGAAGTAAGTTAAGTAGTCTAAGGAGTTTAATTAAAGTCAAAGTCATTCTTATGCGCTCTAGAAGAGGAGTTATTTTTTCGTCTTGAAAACATTTTAAATGAAACGACTAGACATTTTGTTGGAAGAAGAACATTTGTGAAAATCAATTTAGTTCTTAGCGACTGTCACTAAGCCACTCTATAATGATTGACAAAACCGAAATTGCAGCTCAAACATTCATAATATTATGATTCGAATGATAAGCGACAGAAATTACAACCTGAACTATCAACTCAACACACTGTCACAGACAGAATTTGACTCAAATAGCAAATGAATGTACCGACATGTATTTAATACTCTCTCTCTCTTTATCTCGTCCCATATGCTCGTGCAATAGTAGAGAAATTCAACCCAATTCGCAAATTAGGAAACGAGACGTTTCCTAATTGGATGCAATTGATGTTACATTTAGTTTCAATTTAAATTATCAAATTCATCAGACATATGAACAACCTATTTTATCATAAAAAGGAACCTTTTAAATAAAATCAAATTTAATTGCATCCATCCATTTCTTTGATGACTAAAAATTAAAATTTTTAAATGTTAAACATTAAAATGGAAGTCTTTTTCAGTAATCGAAAACCGACCGTTTTTTTTACTATAACTCGAAATTCTTTCATTTTCTTTTTACTAGACATAAATCCCTGGTCTACCATTTTGATTCTCTTTTAAAAATCATTTTGTAAATAAAATATAAAAAAACAGAAAATGTTTTGATATATTTCAACTGATAAGAAGAAGAAGAAAAAAACTTTTTAACAAATCAGCAAAACAGAAATTACTTGTGGTCGGTGAATGTGCAATAAAAATATATTTAAAGAATACAAATAGCCACAACCTACACGTGTCAGACGGAAGAAGCATAAGATTCAATGACAATTTTATTTATCCGCCGGGGAAAAATCAATTGACAAACATCCGGGAAACATGAGAAGACCGTGCAAATACACTTAGCAGTTTTTGATTATAAATTAAAAGATACAGGGACATAATTGCAATTATAATTTAAAATAAATCGACGAAAAACTAACTAGACGAATTGGTTTCAATTTATAATCGAGAATTTCGCTAACACAAACCAACGGGTGCACACACACACACATTCAATGTTTCCATTGAAACTTCCCAAATAAGATAAATTAATTGTTTCTTTGCTGTAATAGATTGTAAAACATTATACGACATAAAAATCTATAATTCAAACTCTTAACAATTGATATTAAAATACTACCGAAAGTTTAAGTTGCTTAAACACACACACACACACACACACACACTACATACAAGATACCCGCCACCATTTACCTTCTATTTAGCATTCAATTTAAACCTAAAATTTGATTGAGCTTGAACGAAAATCCATTTACAATCTAACTGCGTGCTCTCTTACCTAACTACTTCATCCTTGATCAGGAGTGTGAATTGTAAAGACCTGAAAAAACATCTGAAAATGACCAACATTTATTCGGTCACAGATTCTATAGCCCGCGCAAAAATGGATCCATTCCAAACAAAAACAGCCATCTAACGATATGCTGAATAATCATCTTCATTCTAGTACTTCATTTGATCTAAGTATTTTCAACTGATTAACACAAAATCTATTACGTCATTGATCTTTGAACAAATGTTTTGCTATAAATATGAATGCTAGTCGAGCTTAGAGTTTATTCTTGACGGAGCTATCGATAACAGATGACAAATCATCTGCAAAAGGATTATTATTTCTTGCGTTTCTCTATCTCCTGTGAAAGACAGTAATATCAAAACGGTTCCTATCATTTAATTTAACCAAAAAAAGGTAAAATTTACAGTTGTTTGCGTTTTATCCACAAATTCCACATAAAGTATGAAGTTTGCAATAAAACTTTGTCTCTTAGAATGACAATTTCATCAGCGATCTCATCACTATCAAATGTTACATTTCTATAGAAAGTCGTCAAAGGGTTGCTTACAATTTTCAACGAATTTCGTGTTAATTTGAAAATGAGACTTCTCGAAGGAAAAGCAATAATTTGAATGAGTGTGAGTTTCCGCAGTAATAAATTAATTTGTTTGCGTTGGATAATGATAAGCTTTGGAACGTTCATTAGTTCAAATGCCTTCGCATTCCTTAGGGGTCATACATAGAATACGCTCTTGGGAGGAAGATGGTGTCTATAATTAACCGTTCTTAAACGTTTTCCTTATCAAATTGCGTACAGACGGGAGATACGGGATCAAAAAACGCGCGTACACATCGTACGTACTTATTGGAGATTTTGAGCGAGACACAGGTTACATGGATCACATTCAAGCCAATTATTCTCTTACTTCGATTCATTTCATCCGGCACAGACTTACACTTTATATCTTTCGTATACGTATCCTGAGTGCGTATGAACCTTTAACTTTGAAGATATAAAAGTCGCAAGACATATTTGCATTAGCAAACACTGAATTACGAATAACAAAACTATTCAAACGTAAAATTAAAAATGGAAACAAATTTTATATTAAATATAAAATGACTTGAAAATTAAGTTTAAAAAATTACGAACGTACAGTGATACAAAAAGAAAAAGAAGGGAAATGGACAAGCTTTTTATTTGTTATCCTATTTCATGTGTTTCATTTGTTTCATATTTTCTTGAAATTAATTTTTTAAATCTATAAAAAAGAAACCGGAGAATAAGTTTTACTGTGACTCTGACGACGTTCAGTTTCTGAATTCTTGAACTTTCTACTTTAATAAGACCGGGAACAGGATGACTATTTCTTAAATGTACTAAAAAATGGCTGACCTGATTTGGAAATTAAAGCCTGAGACCTCAGTCCGAATCAAAAAATTGTCAGATCTGATCAAATCAGGTTTCTGAAATTTTCACGTAATTTTTGAGGCTATGAATCATTGTAACAAAGATACGTAGACGAAATGAGAGTATACTATCAGGCTTTTCGTTTTTTTGCTGATATCTTTTGAATGAAAGGCCAAAAGTCAAATGTGACCAGGGCCTATTTTTCGAAAATATATTTCTGAAATTTCTCAAATTTTCTAGAAGAAAATTTTGGAAA
>JANTFA010006787.1:0-16430 GCA_026413405.1 Phytosciara flavipes | reverse complement strand
TTAACAGAATTCACTTCTTCACTGATGTGGAATGCCCTTTGATAGCTTAATGTGTTATTATTATACACATTAAGGTAGGTACATGTCGTAATCATTATTAAGTGCAGTTTAATACACAGTCACACCGAGTCTGACATAAGTTATTATTGACCTCAACCCAGTCTGTTGAGTTTAACTGGCTCTGTTACGCTGTACGCTTTGTGTAATATGTATATTAAGTAGCTCAGAATGAACCATAGTAGACGCTGCGATGGAGGCCCGTACGATCCCTTAAATATCTAGACTACGTAGCCCTAGTGCCTACGCAACCCTAATAACTATGCAACCCTAGTGTGACCGCATACCTAGTACAAGAAAGTGGTTTGAAACATCTGCGTTGTGATTCCAAACTGCCCGCACGTAGTACAGTCTCGTCGAGCCCTAAGTAATCTAGTCTATCCTAAGGACCCGAATCCATTTTCTTAACAGAGATATGGGGGTCCAAAGTCGAGTGAAACTTACGCTATTTATTATACAAAATCCCTAAGTCCTACTTAACCTTACTCTAAGGGCTCGAGCTCACGATCCAGTGAACCAATCTCAATGCAATTTTTTCCTGCGCTGGACTTATCAGTATCTATGGGTCACTATTCTACTTGCACTTTCAACGTGTATTTTTCCGTAGAAACGATAAAACACTTAAAGAGCTCTAGCTCAGGCATGGGTCGCTCGAAAACGACCATCTTCGTACTTGACCTTACAATTTTAACTACCTTTCATTGAAGAAAACATGATTGAAATCGGAATTCATTCACTCAAGTTATTCACATGAAAGACGGACATCCTAAAATGCCATGCCCTTACCTTCTTCTTTCTGGCTTTATTTTTAGCCTACGACTTGTGTTTGCAAAAATTCTCCTGGTTTAATTCATGGCCGGTGTGCGTTTCTCATTGATCGTGTTACGGTACCTGCATTCGAAATTTCCTCCTTCTCTTCTTGTGTTAGCCCGAATCGCTTTTCTCGCTGTCGCATTTCACCTACCCAACTGTGCTTCGGTCTTCTCTTTTTACTCACTTAAGGAGGATGTCTATTCGCCACATTGCTTTCATTGTGGGAGTAGACTTTAGCAAACTGATCTTTCGTTTTTCACTCTGTCGACGATGGTTTCTTTTGATGTGATCCGTTCTATGACCTTACCGTCTGGCTCGAATTCTGTTGGTTACAAACGGCGTATTGAACCTTGTAGCTGTCTGTACTTCGAACGGGGCTAAAAACTGATTAGGTCAGAAATTATATTGCTTAACATGATGTTCAATGTTAAAAGCTTTCAGAAAAATGCACTGGCATTGTATCGTATACTGACACCTGACAGTAACATTGCTCTCATTGAAAGTGATGAAGATTGACTGTTTTGGTATCATTGGACAACACCCGTAGAAATCATTTTCTAACAGAACAAATTCCAATTTGATTTCAGAATTTCCTGGCTGCAAACGCCCAATGTTGGTGGAATGGACCGTTAATAGCAGCAACTAGAGCTTTAAAATATGCTGGTCATGTGGCACCTGGCATGCTACTGGTCACCGCCGAGCCATGTGCCCTGGAAGTATTACGTGGAGCATTTTCCAGAAGTGTTCTGAAGCCTCCCGCAACCTATGTCATCAGCTCAGTTGGTATGTATAAACATTGTCGGAACAATTCCATTCTTTAATTGTGACATAAAATCAAGAGAGGTCAATTAGATGTTGTTTGTAGTTGCTCATCGGTTCGCTGCTTTTTGTGAACCTTTTTATGGAAGAAATTATACAATCAGTTGCATCAAAATCATTATCTAGTCAATCTATTTAAAGATGTTTCTACAGGAAATGCATAAATATCTAAATTATTATAAATTATCGGCACAGATATGAAAAATGGCTTTATTTTGTATAGTTATCGAGTTTCCTTGTTTTCTTTTCGTTTCTTTTCTTTTCTTTCTTCTTTAATATGTTCATGTCGCTACAACGAGATATCATGAAAGATCTATGTACATAATCATGGAGATAATATTGAAATTGGAAGAGTCTCTCACGACTGCTGAACATTATGAGACTTTATTTTGATGCTGTACAAGACATACACAATCTTGATCTTATTCACATTCATATCAACTTTCAGTTTAATGCTAAAAGAAAATAAAATGCATTATTGCCCTACATATATTTTGCAGAAAAAATATGGCTAATTTCAATAGGAATTTCAGTGTTAGGTTGTTGCTATAGTGTTGACTGCTTTGATGCAGATGCATGCAGAAATAAATTATCATAACTACACCTCGCCTCAAACACGCCACACAATTCACTAATTTAAAAATGAATTTTGGATAAAAGAAATTAATTTTGTTGGAGACTTTCTACTTGCCTCTTTTAAGGTTTTCATAACGAAATCTGCTACTTCGAATGTTCAAAGGGCAGCGCCTATCCAACGAAATCAGTCGCATGTACTTCCAGCGTCTATAGCGGAAGTTATTGAAAGACAAAAACTGCATATTTTCGACCTTTGAACCTATCTCACCGTACTCCAAGCTGCCAAAAAATAAATGGACAACTGTTCTGGACTATTCAGGCTCAGGGGGGCTGTCTGGGCAAATATAGAACCGAAAACCATAAAATAGGTCCGACGGAGGCAAGTTTACTTTCAAAAAAAATCCCTCAGTAATGACCATCGCTTTTTTGAAACTGCTTTGATCACTTTCGCAAAGAAAGATTGTTGACATTCGTTTTCTTGTTTTCCCGGCACAAATTGCGGACCCTAAGGTTTGAGCAGCTTTCTGATTGATCTGATACTCGGATCTCGAGGTGTAATAGACTCATATGGCCTGGACAAAGCATCAATGGATATCAATTCTTCATTGTCTATTTGTATTGTTAGGAATTGGAAAGACACTTAAACAACTTAATCAAAAATAGTCTTTATAGAGGTGATTGAGCGTAGTATGATCAAATTTAGTAATAACGTCGGAATAGCTCAGTCTTAGTAAATAGTCTTAGTTCTTAGTTCATTCTATCAGTGAAAAAACCTAAAAAAAATAAAATTTTCGAGTAGCCAGAACCGAAGTGATTCGGTGCTGCTATTTCGCAGACACAAAATATGTTGCCCATCATGTCGTCTTAACCCTTCCCATATGTAACGTGTAAACTACGATGCTCAAATGCCAATGTTTAGGAAATTTTTAATTGACAGATTGACTAATTAATATCATCAATAGAGTAGAAACGTTATAATACAATTGACGTACGGCTATCATATGTTATCGATAATAACAACGACAAAAATAAATGTCAATATCTAGACAAGCGGTACGTTATATAGTATAGTATACACGTCAAAACAATTGAAATAGAAGATTCGAAATCAACTGATTGAAAATACTTTGATCGAAAGAAGTAATAGATCCGAAAACAACACTGTGCTAACTATGACTAGCGATTTCTAAGTTGAGATTTCCGCTATGATGTGAAAGCCCGTAGTGTTCGTTCATAAATGATGTCCGATTTCGAACGATCCATTGTTGCCAGTTGTTTTTTAAGTTATTTTCTGTCAGAAATTTTGTGATTCCGTTCGTCCATTTCTCTGGAGGTCTGCCTCTAGATCTTGTACAAGGTTGTCTCAAATCCATGATTTTTTCTGTCCAATGTCCGTCTGTCCTCCTTGCAATGTGTCCCACCCAACTCCACTTTAGAGATTCTATTCTTTAACAGACGACATCAACGTCTTTTGTTTGCTGTCGAATCTATTGATTTGTCACTCTGCCTTTGAGCGCAATTCTAAAATACTTCTTCCAATTGCTCTTTGAACCATTATGAATTTTTTTAGATACTTTTGTTAACGTTAACGTTTCCCCTCTATACGTTACCACTGGATGGACACATGTGCTTCAGAATGTTATTCAAATTGATTTTAAAAATAAGTCTGAGTTTCCCAAACGCTACCCATCCAAGACTAATTCTACACTCGACTTCTGCAGTCTGATTGTTCAGACCTAATTTAAGTTAACGACCGAGGTACCAAGGTGCATGTGTATACCTGTCGACTCGTTCGATGATAGTGTCACCAATTTCAATGTTCGTCATTACTATGGTCGATAAGATTTGCTTGACTCCTCATTCAATTGATCTACCTGATCTAGACTAAGATTAGCTGCGATAAGGATGATGTCTGGTTACTGAAATATTCTCCATTAATGTTGATTACCATTTCAGTCCAGTCAAATTTCATCAAAACAATCTCCATTCACTCGGAACAGCTTTGGTGAGATTTTGTCACCCTGTCTTGCGCACCGACCGTTCCTGAATTTCTTCGTGCTTTTATGTTCGTTTAAGTAGCATTTTTATAAACGTATCGAATTGTGTTCGAATATCTTGAGTCCACTTTACATTCGTCTAATGAGTTTCATATCGATCATGTTTTTCGAAGTCGATGAGTGTCAAGACTATCCTCTTGTATATTCACTACAACACTTCTCACTCAATGTTTTCATCACCTGCAAATGATCGTTTTTGTTGAGATCGGATCTAAATCCAGCTTGTTCAACAGGTTGGTAGAAGTCGAGCTCGCAGGTGTTCCTCTTTGCTATGATGTTCATGAACAGTGCTGCTATACAATTTGAATCATTGACAATTCGATGAAAATGAAATAAATGAAGCCAAATGTGTGTTCTACTCGCCCATTTAGAAGGTGTTTTGGGTGGTCTGACATACATTTGGCTTCAGAAAAATGCTTATTGTTTGACTCAATTACGATTTCAATCTTCTAGCAACACTGAAAAAAGCGGATGTCATTCATAGATGAGCCCTTATCATATCATAACTAGAAAATAATCTCTAGAAATATTAGCACAGGAAACGATCTGAATACAAATTCATTGTGATTATGTTTCAGTTTCAGCCTATCAAATCAAAAATCTCTAAATCGTCAACAAAATTGCACGTAAATAGATTATGACAAAGTTACATTTTAACATCAAATTGTCAATTTTCTTCACAATAATGCTTCCCAGCCAGCGTATGTATGAACTTGATTGACTACACAAATATTGTAATATACTTTGCATAAAGCAATTTCGTTCGAAATTGCTAACATGCTAACAAATGTCTCCGTTGAAAGAATTTTGCATCATAAACCGAATGAAAAGCTTATGTATATGAGACTTATTGGGATTTTCAGCTTGGCTGCTCTTTTCCGTATGAAAATTAATGCGATATGTTCAATGCTGTGCTGTGAGTTCCCCCGGACTTGCTTGAAAATATAAATTTTTTGAAAATACGATCCAGTAAAATGTTACGAAAGCGCATATTATAAGCATCGGATCAATCAATAAAGATGTCTGATTATAAAAACGAAACTGGTAATTTTGTTGTTAGACACAGATCCAATGTATCACAGAGGATGCTCAATATTGTTAAGAGAAAATTAAATGAGAAATAATATGATTCAGTATTGCAAGCGGTGAAAATCTTGACACATTATTCTGTTGTCGGAGTCTGAGCGAAAGGCTATTTGTGCTGCAGGGCTTTTATGGCATTACAATATTCATCATGTACATAATGCCCTGAGATGGAAAAATATAATTTTTACTTTACAGTTAGCTATGGCTGTGTATACTAACGACGAAATAATGCATGGCGTATTAAAGCCACTTTGTGAAATTTAAACTGTTTATATCGGTTAGCGAAAATGATATCTTCTATTAAAATTTTTCCAAAGATTTGTTTTGATCTCAATGTAGGTATTTGCCACACACAATAATTAATATGATGAACACATTTCCCCGGTAGTAATTTGAATTGTATCATGCTGCATTCGAATTCACAGAAATGTAAACGGTAAAATATTATGGGTGAATTTTGCACCACAAGTTTCCTACAATCTACTTACAGCCAGTTGCATTAAAAAAAGTGCCTTTTCCGTGTATTTTTCATTTTTTTAAATGTCATAGAATTTAACTGTCATTGGTGCACCCAAGAAAATCATCTTTAACATACGCAGCCGATAGAATGAAAGTTAACTCATACGACCGTTCAAAGAAGAATTATTACCAATGGCATTTGAGAGCTGGGACACTGACGAGCTAAAGAGTTGGGGCTCTCAAGTATTCCTTCAACCCGTGCACGCACTTTCATTCACACACGTCTTACCAGTCTACGCTGCAGCATGTATACAGTCATTTTTGCATGAACGATCACGCAATTTAGAAAGACTTTTTGAACTCTTGTCCTTGTCCAACCCCAGCCAGAACATTTCCCTACAAGCCTTAGAATTGACCAATATTCAACCTCTACATCATCAGTTCCTCTTAAGGTCATACTCTTCATTCTATAGTTTGCTGCAAGCCGGAAAGAGTTGTCCATGAGTCCTCTACTGACTTGACGCAAAGAGAACTGAGTCACCACTCAATATGCTAGCACTTATATGTTACATTAGACAACTAGTGACAACTAGCAACAGCTGCGTCGCGGTAATGAGGAATCTCGCGTCAGCGTCATTCACAATGACTCACAAAGTGACATTTTCCTTAGACAAAACGTGTCATTTTGTGAATTATTGTGAATGGTGCTGGCTCTAGATTCCTAGCAGCCTGCGTCGCTCGACTTCCAGCCTAGCTATTTAATTCAATTCATATTCATTCAATGAAGTACCTCGTCAACCACATTGCCTGTTCGATAGCCAGATCCAATTTTCCGAATTGTTTGTGTGTGGATTTTCACCGGGCATACAATGCATTCTCCTTAGAGGAATTGATCAGCGAACAATGCCAACGATTCATTTCTCGTGGTCGTCCACTTTCGAAACACATTCGCATTTTACATATATCGTTAGCGAAGTCCTCACAAACGGGAGCATTGAGACAGAACGACAAAGCGGGTCAGCCAGCAGTGCCAAACCAACAGTTAGTCGCCTTCTCTGCATATAGTCTATTAAGTCCCAACTCGCTAGAATCTGAACTCTATCTATATCTCGATGTCTCGCCTAGGTCCAACTAAAATATCGGCTGCGTACGTTAACGTAAATTGAATTGGCTGTACAAATGACAGTTAAATTGTATGACATAGACAATAGACAATCAGTGAAAAAGCACTTTTTCAATGCAGCCGGCTGTGTACGAGAAAACTCATAAGAACTCGAAAAATTTCATTAAATTAAATACTCGTCCAGAACAGGATGGTACGATGAAATAGTCTGATGAGGTAATAATTAATGTAAAATATGTTCGAATATACTTCTTGCGTTCTGGGCTGATTGGAATAGAAATAGTCAGCAATTACGTTTCTACTGTACACATTCATTTGTTCGCTTCTATAGATTTAAAATCAATTTAGAACGAAGGTAGATTTCATTTCTATTTTTCTTTCTTGAAAAAGCTTCGAAACTATCATTTCAGTGAATTAGCTTCTGTATTGTATTAAAAACTGATAATGCGTTTGATTCAATAATGACGGTACCTTGAGATTATGCTGGAACAATCTGCTCCATATGTTACGAAAGTAATTTCTAATTTATACATTTTAAAAACAATACGGAATTGTAAAACAAAACGAAATAATGAAAGAAAAACATTGAAAATATGAGGCAGTCATTATATTTATCTGGTTACAAAAATGTAGGAAGGAAATGATAATGACAGACTTATGGAAGATAATTTGCATCTTCTTCTCATGGTTTCCAACAATGTGCTTATTCAAATGTGTCTCTTTGAATTTACTTTTTTTCGTACTTTCATTATACTTCAAATACCAAATCCTAAAACTCGGTTTTTTGTTGCACTGATCTAAGAAGTCGTAATTATAAAACAGTTTTAGCTTTAGAAAGGTTCGAAGAGTTCCATCAAACATGTTGCATAATTCAAAAAGAAATGTCTCAGTACAACGATCAACGGAATCGCCAATAATAATTACACAAAATGGATAGGCAACGGATACAATAAAAAAGCAATCAAAGTTGGAAGTAAAAGACAAATTTTTCCTTTATTGCAGACTAATCGTAAATCCACCCTCTGATTGAAAATCTACACCAAATAAATGTCCATTAAGCTAACATTGCGGTCGTTGGTGTGGTACAACCCATCTCTATTTTCCGTAAATGCGTTGAAACAGCATTATTGACTTCTAGACTGAGAGCTTGCGTGCATAACAGTCCTTCACATGAGCCATGTGTGAAGCCTGTACCAAACTATTCTATTGGCTAGAACGAAAAATATTAGATAGACCGGGATATATAACAATTTGTAGCCGCTTTTATCCATTTCTAATGTATGCCTCCCGTTAAGGGTATTTAGCCATAGAAAACCACGCGGGCAAGTGCGGATTGGTGAGTGTGGACCACATGTTTAATATGAATTCCGAACCACGCCTATAGCAATCCTTTAGGATTTTCATTTGATACTCATTATATCTCCGCCTGAAGTTAGACTCAGATATTATATTGTACACATAATTCATCGTGAATGGGTCGCATCATTTATGTCATTCTTCTGTATACGGTTCGTTGAGGGCACCAAACACTTCAACTATCCAGATTATGAAGCTTGGGTACGCTTAGGAACGTTATATTCATGCTAAAGTTTGAAGAAAAACCCCATGCAGAATTGGTCCTCACCCGGTATTGAACCCGGGTTTTCTGGGTCGAAGGCTAGTACGCTACCACAGAGCCAACGCATGATAGACCTAGTGTACACCTCTCATCTCATCATAGTGCCAAATTTAATTTTGTGTCAAAACGAAGGAGCTATAAATATTGCAATTGAAAAATCTAATTCTGACCGAAAGGCGGGCTATACCTGACAAGTCAACTTTGCAACTTGTCATCAATTATATACGGTGTACGATAACTGACTACTATCGATATCATAGGGCTACTCCCGTTAACTTATCAAATACGAAAGTATTAAAGCAATAGTAGATTGCGTTGGATGCGGCGGAAGTCATACATGATAGACAATTTTTTGATACTAATTGAACTCACGACTCAAGCGATTCAAGCGATACGCTTTTGAAATTTTTATTTTGACACGAGTATAGTGTTTGCATATCCGAGCCGAGGACAAGGTATGCAACTACACAAGTCAAAGCAACAGCTTCCGAAGCATGTTTCTTAAAACACACAAGTGAGTTGGCTAGTATCACAAATTTGTCTCAAATTAATAAATTACTTCCAACATCCGACGTAGTTCAATTAAATCGCTGTTCCGGAGAGTTGTACATGTAATGAACACTTTCCTCAAACATGCATATGATGACCACTTTCCGCGAAGGGCACATCTACATGTAACGACGACTTTACGCATGGGATAGAGATTAAATTTTTCTTGTACTGGCCAATAGAACAGTTTGTAATAGATTTCAAACCTTGTCGCCATAGATGACTGATATGCACGCGGGCTCTCGTCTTATTCATAAAATCGATCACCTTTGGGTATCGTTAGGTGGCTTTTTATTGAGATATTTATTGTTGAAAATAAAAATCAATTTTATCGTTCATCATACACTCAATGCTCTATAGATTTTTCGCAATAAACAAAGAAAATTGTGTCGAAGTATTACATCGGCAATGGAGCATCTTCATTTCAAACAGTAATTTCTTGTTGAAAAGAAATCTTTAAGAAAAACAGAAACGAGAAAGAAAGGTCTGCCAAGTTTGGTAGGTCAAACTTACAGCGAATATTATTTGCAATGTAACATTGACCAGATTAAAAAAAAACGTTAGCGTAACCGCAAACATCACGCAAGTTTCTTACTTCTTTTTGAACTAAATCCGATATTTATGAAATCTTTTTGTAATTTTAATCTGTGTAAAACTTTCATATTATGGTTACGACCGGGCTGCGGTTGAATAATAATATTTTAATTAAATCATACTAAAGATCCATTATAAGAAGTGGTTTCATTCAATCATTTCCTATACTTAGCGAGTGTGTCTTCATTTTATCTTTACCACAAATTGAATTTGTTTACTTCTTGATTGAACAACAGAAATGTTTTTCTTCTCTCTTTCTAACAGGTGACATAGATGACTGTATTGTAACACCAACAGTACAAGGACAATTCACACCCTTGCCGGAGGCTCTCTGTGACGTAATAATGGATTTAACAGCACAAGGCCATTCTGCTACAATGGAGAATATGAAAGTCAACTTGTCTATTAGGTTCGTGGGGTAGCATATCCCTGGCTTCTAGAACACTAGAAGCCAGTGCGATTAATATAGTCAATCTAATTCCATTCCATACTTAAATGGCATAATTTCCATCTAGATTCTGTCATATGCAACCACCGACAACGGAAATGATTTACGACAGTCTGGCACAGCTAATGCAAGAACGAAAAATCTACCAAACAGCCAAGGGATATTTTATCGTCACACCAGAGTAAGCTCTCAATATAGACAATGTAGAATACCGACATCTGATCAAATATGTCTTTTCTCAGACGTCGACGAAGTCGATCAAGACAAAAAGCTAATCGAGAAGGAGGATACGATGGAAATTACGACCATTTAGAGCCTGAACACTCGCGAACATTGTTAATGTCTAACGCCGAAGCTGTCAACAATATGTATGGTGAAATATTGACTGTCCGGGATGGTGATCGAACCCATCAATGTATACAAACTAATCTAGCCGACGTCATAAACGGAGGTAGTTTGAATGGAACTCAATTAGAATCAGTGTTTAACGTGTCTCTTTTATCAGGAAATCCAAACGACAGAATACTGTATCCCCGTCCACTGAAACGAAGGAGTGCTTCGTTCCCAACACCTCGCAGCCTTGAACGAAGACATAGTTTACGGTTTTTTGGTTCCTCAAAGCGATTACAACGATGTGCCTCAACAAGAAGTCTATCGAAAAACTACGCACAGACATTAACCACTGATAGTAGCAGTTCGGAATATCAAAGCACCGATTCGTCGTCTCCAAGTAATAAGAGAAAAATCCTTGACTGTGACTTGGTATTAACAATGTGATTTGAATTTCAGAAAAAGCTTCACTTCTTTCGCGATTGTTCCGAAGAAGTGGCCGATCCAAACCACGACAAATTGAAACGTTTTCAGACCAATTCCCGCCGCCGGAATGGTTTAATTCGAAAATTGTTCATTTGCATAGTATTGGAACGCAGACAGTTGATCAAGTAAGTATTTATGCGGCTCTCTTGTTGGAAAATGAACCCCAGATTTACCGATCCAATTTTACTTTCAGACGATGCCTGTTGCTCACACTCTATCAAACTCAATATTTTACGACGGTTCCGAATTAAGTCAACGCTCGCTAACTCTTCCCAGACGTCACAGACGTCACATGTCTAGTGAATCAGCCTTCGTTATATCATCAAGAGATTGTTCGCCGATTCGACGAGGATCACCGGTTTACTGTAGCGGTAGTTTGCCCAGATCGACACATTCCATTCCAAATACATCGAAAACTCAACGAACGATTCCTAGTAAATTCTTGCTGAATGAAAACAATCGAATCATTGCGGCACAGAGCAGCGACGCGTTTACAAATCCCAAATCGACTCGACTGGAAAATATAAACAAACCGGTCGATCGACATTTTCGCAGTGTCAACAGCGGTCCATCCAGTTTCGAATCGGGAAAAGCTTCATCCATAATATCGGGCCCATCGAGCATCGAAAGTGAGAAAGTTTCATTCAGCCGTTCCAGTGGACATTCTAGTCTAGATTCACACACATCATCAACAGCCAGTACAACGACGGGATATCAATCGATGAACCGACTGGTTCATATGAAAGGATCACCGAAATTTTCACCAAAGCATCTAGCCAACAAAGCGAAACTAAGAAACGAGACATTGAATCGGATAAAAACTTCCAATGACCCGAGTCCGCACAACGAATCGGATAGTACGCCGGTTCTAGGGAAACCGCCAACACGTTCCAATGTGCCAAATTCGATAACACTGCAGGTTACCACTTCGAACGAAAGTCACAGTCCTAGCACGAAGATTTATGTTCAAAATTCACCGATCAGAAGTGTAATAACTCTGGAAAATGGGCAATTGAATGATAATTCGAAAGTTTATATCATCAACAACGAGACCACGACCAATTCCAACGGTGAATTGATCAGTCGAACCATTTCCCACAACAATAGTCCCGGTAGGATTGTTCAATCGGACAAAGGGGAAATGGCATATGAAACGGGTGATTCGTTGTCTCTAATTAGTGACACATCTCCGGATTCGGAAATGTTTCCGTCAATATCGTCGGTTAGTGATGTTCCAGGGAATACTAAATTTATCAAAAATGTTAACAACGACGTGACGATGAACAACAGTCGCAAATTGTTGTTACAAGTTTCTCATCCGGGCGACAATATTGTGTACAAAAATGTCCTGAAAGACGTGGATTCAACGCCGTCATCTCCAATTAAAAGCAAAAATTCGTTCAATCTAGATTCGCCGATCAATGATGAAAGCTATTGCTATAACCGTTCCGTTGGGAATCTAGAATGTCTGGAAAAGAATGAACGAACGATGATCTCAAATTGCGATCTGAAAACTCTGCAATTTGAACCGTCCTCGATGAATTCAAAGTTGAATTCAAATCCGGCCATCAACACTGATTCACTAGCACATATTCTGCACAAAAACATCATTACCGTTGGCAGTGAGCCCAATCTCGCATTTAATAACAACGAATATCGTCAAAAATCATCGGCTGACAAATCCATCGAAAAGGAACAGATCAAGGATCTTCGTCGATTTAGCATAGCTAAGGAAAACATTGAATCGTTCAGTTTTCCAAGTCTGAGTGATTTGAGTTTTAATTTTACGTCCGTTGCGGCGCAAAAGATATTGCAAGGCGTTAGTCTAAATAGCATTGATACACTGGTTGAGCTCAATTTGGCTCAAGAAAAACAACAAAATAATGTTCCTTCAACGGTCGCCCAAACACCAGCTCTGTGTACAGATTACGGTATGATATAAAGGCAATGGTTCAGGTTACTATTTTGAGAACATTGAAAATATTCTGCGTTCCATTCATTGTTACTACATCTACAAATCCTGGGTTCGAAATGTTTTCCTTTTATGTCGACAAGCTTAGTTCACACATTCGCTTTGTGCTTGCTTGATTTTGAAGGACTTGATTCGTCAATGAAGTTTGAAAAGTACGCGTGACATTCACTAAATCTAGTACTTCGAGACCAACAGATTTTATGTTGATAATGTTACGGGTTAAACAAACTAAAAAGGAGACGAAGCTGGTTTGATTGGGAGTACTATCAACAATGTTGATCATAACAGTGATCACGTTAGCCTTTTTTGATTCCCATCACTAATCCTTCCCTACGTCTATGGTAATCACCCACTCTGGAACAGAAGTGACTTTGAAATCATGTATAGCACAAACCGTATAAACGTTCAAGTCCAACAGCCTAGTGTAATATCTCAACTGTCGAACATCGAATAGAATTTCTAAATCAGTGTCAGACAAATCAACTTGTTTTCGAATACAAAATTTATTTTCAAACATTACTTGTCCTTTGGGACTTTTCTATTTGACCGAGGCTGCATACTATAGCCCAATCCCACCATTTCTACACATAAACGATGTCATACCTTATTCATTCGAAGAAAATTCACCACAGACGAATTTGTATGGCGTGTTGAAACTTTTATGTGAAATGTGTCAGCCGTTTGTCTGTATCTCCCTACCTTTATATTCAGCCTTGGTTCTTCGAATGATGATCATAGACAACGCATCATGCGATTGCGCATCTTATTTTCAAAAGAAGTTTGAAATTTACCATACAAATGAGATACCTGTCATGTCAAGGTCGTTGCAACTGCTCGTTGACACAAGTTATTAGTAATGCTTCTCGTATCGACTAGTGTAGTAAAGTGACATAGATAAGTTCCTGAACGTGGCTTTATATAAAAAAAAACTGATGAGACTATCAAATCTGGTTTTTAAACTACCAAACAAGATCCGGTATACAGAGCTTTTTGTTTACGATTTGTTAACGGATGGATTACATTTTACTACATTGAATAAAATATCAAAATGAACATTGTAGGATAGGTCAAAACTAATAAATTTTCCATGTGTAGTCAGTAGCAATTTTTGGAGGTTAGTTAAATATTTTAAATAAGTGAGATATTGCGGTGACATCATCCACTTGCATTATCATTAATTTAAACAAGAAAAGATAAGACAGAATTATCCCGATTACAGGGTTCTACACTAGACCACATACTCGTTAAATAAGACATATAATCAAAGTGATATATTCCAACAATATTAAACTTAACGTATTTTGTACAGTAGAAAAAAGACCCCCCATTTTGGAAAACATTTTTTTAATAAAATTATCATTACAATAAATACTAAAATTATTCAGTGTTGCTTCATTATATATACCACTTACAGTTTAGAACAGTTTAGACTATTAATCAATAATACGGTAAAGTTGACCATAAGTGGGTACGAAATATCACATAAAATAGCACTCCATTTGGCAGCTAACTATGATCAGGGGTCGTACATAGATGATGTCACGCTTTTTCAGTGTTGTCATCAGATTAAAATCTGCAATAACTCGACAAGTCACTGTTTTGAGTCAATTGTGTGTCCTATACTCCTCATTGTATGGATGTATTTGAGGAGGCATGACAAATGTTCACTCGGAAGAGGACAAACTTGTCAAGTTATTAAAGATTTTAATCTGATGGCAGCACTGAAGAATCGAATGCCATTTGTGAACAGTCTCTCACACTTTTGCTTGGAACTGCTTCAGTCTGACTCATCTGGTTATCACTGACACTATGCAAGATCTTTCTATCTTCTGTTTAAAATCTACCAGCTCTTAAAATCTTCCTGATATGTGAGACCCCTCATAAG
The DNA here is from genome assembly GCA_026413405.1 of Phytosciara flavipes. Classification (NCBI taxonomy): domain Eukaryota; kingdom Metazoa; phylum Arthropoda; class Insecta; order Diptera; family Sciaridae; genus Phytosciara; species Phytosciara flavipes. The sequence continues at coordinate 1,558 of JANTFA010006787.1, read as the reverse complement.
CGTCCGTCCCACGCCAGCTCTAAGACAGTCTCAACGAGAGTACCATTGATGTATATCTTTATTGAATTGAAAGCTGTGACAAGTTGAAAATTGAAAGATTTGACTTGTTCAACTGGCGTCTTAACCAAAATTGCATTTTTCAACTGCATTCTTCAAAGAATTCTAATTTCTTTATCTTGACACCAATTCTGTTTTCATACGATATTGCCGAGATACGCAATTTACAACGCTTCAGATTCATAAGAGAAACGCAAAAATGTTTGTTTTGACGCATAGGTTGCGATAAATCGACAAAAGATGCGTTGAAAATTCGAATGTTTTTAGAAATTGCAACGCGTAAAGTTTGTGTGAAAGCTCAACTTGACAAAAAATAAAATAAATTTTTTCAAGTTGAGCTTCCACACAAACGTTGCGTGATGTGATTCGCTCAACATAAATACTGCTTACTATGAAAGATAAATTGTATGTCACCGACGGAGTAGAGAGCTAACGCATTGGGCTCATAACCCAATGATCTGACGTTCGAATCCACCATCGGGCACTGAATAGAGTAATTTTTCATTTCAAAATTCAAATTAGCTTTCGAATCGCTTCACCTAAACAAACATTCATGTTTTTCTGCATAGGAATTTCAAATTAATTTTGATTTCTCCCTAAACACTAATGGGATTTGATGAAACTTTGATAGAAATCAGATGTTTTTCTTGAGCTTCTCCTTTTAACTTTACCGTATTAAATTGAAAGAGGAAAAGGGATATGAGTAAATTAAATTATTAAAAGAGAAATCAACTAGAAAATAGCACACTAATAACTAAATTAGCCTCGAAACTACTATGATAATAGCAATAAATTAATTAAACCCATTCGCATTGAAAACGAAATTTGATCCTTTTTTAATGAAGTGCCAAAAGAAAATATTTTTCAACTTCAAAGTAGCTTTTTTACGTACCCCCCATCCCCAGTCTCCCTCTGTAAATCATAATTTTAATTAAAAAATAAAAAGAAACCAGTGCCAATATTGAATTTAAATTTGCATCAACTAACAATTTATGTAATAATATGATACATGTGTAAGGTAAGAGCCTTATGACGTCTCTGTCCAGTAGACATAACTAGTAATGGTAAATTAAATAAATAATTCGTAAGGAAACATAAAAACCCGTTTTTGATTTCAACTATCCAAGTCATCGATATAAGAATACCTAGATATGCAATGTGAAGAAGCTGCTGACAAATCTCCTTGGATGTGTGTGTGATATTCGTGTTCAGATACAACGACACAGTCGTCCTGAAGTAGGTGCTAAATTCAAACTTATTCTATTTGTATGAAACGTACGTGGTGTCGAGTTTCGTATCGGAATTTGCAAAACATCACACAACGTTCGTTTCACGACTCCGCTTCGTTAGATCAAGCTTATGAGTAGCACTGAAAAATACTTAAGACTACTTCGCGCGTGTGTCTCCTTCCGCAGCGTAATATATTTTCTGCAACGGCGCTGCGAAAAGTGAACTTTTTCATGCATCATTTGGGTGACGTATGAAGGGTCTTTTTATCACT
>JANTFA010006676.1:0-16431 GCA_026413405.1 Phytosciara flavipes | reverse complement strand
TTAAAATATCAGTTTGTTCTATTGAGAGACCCCTTGGCTAGTGCTGACGAAAATCAGCGAATTTTAAGAATTTCGGTAATCTTCTTATTTTTCTTAGGACTGGTCGAACTGTCACAGGTCAATATATTTTTTACTAAATGCAAAACACATTTTTAACGAAAGCAATGGCTCCACATTTTTCAAAATACGAAACACACTGATGTAGACTAAAATTTCGACTCAGTAGTGATGGCTCCTAGATAAATATTTTTTTGACTGTTATTAGATTAAAAAAAGAGAAACGGGTGTGCCACGCAGTGGCCTTGCTTGTATGTCATTTGCGCAAACTCTCCATTACCTCTCAAAATTTGAAGTAAATCCTTTTTTTCCAGTGTCAGATGTGGAGAAGACATTTTCAAACGAAATTTCCAACGAAGAATTTATGGCAATTTTCAATCGCGCAAAGCCTACATTCACTGATCAGATAATCGTCTACTGTCGAACTGGACGTCGATCTCAAAACGCTGCAGAAGTTCTCACCGAACTAGGGTATCAGAGGTTAGTGCATGATATTAAGATATTGAGGAGAATATGACAAATGGATATCTAACTAAAATATCATTTCATTGAAATTTTAGTGTAAAGAACTACGTAGGATCGTGGACGGAATGGGCGGATAAAAACGGACTTCCGAAATAAATGCCGTCCTTGAGTGTTTTCAATGTATTGTTTTGTAACGAGGTGAAAATTATGATACGATGAAAATAAAGTCTTTCTCTTTACTTCGGGATAATTTTATATTTCATATCATGATGATACGAGATATTAAAGTACTTCCCTCGTATAATAATCTACATCTCTTTGAATCGAAGCTGTGTGGACATTCTCTACTGGGGTACGGACGTAAAAAAAGCTGCAGAAGATTCATTCCCGTAATTTGGTGCATTCTTTCATTTATAAAATCGCTTCCGATTTTCAAATAAAATTTGGACATACTGTGATCGAAACGGAAATAGGTCAAATGCTTTGATATACAAGTGAATTAAATACCCCTTCAAACGGATTGTGTGACGGGGGATCAAATTCGTATAGGCTCCACAACAGGGTCACCTCGATCGCCATTTTTTTTGGGTACAAGGTTACATATAACCCGCATACCTGCATCGAGGTCAAGGCTTATACAAGGAGGTTGTGCCATCCGCCATTTTTTAATATATTTAGTATATTAAATCTATGGGCACACCTCTCTCATACAAAAAAACTCACCACAGTTAAGTTTGTATGACGTGGTGAAATTTTTGCACGAAAAGTGGTGTGGCAGCCGATTGCCTGTTTGGCAAGACCTCCTATGTATATAGCCTTGATCGAGGTGACCTCCACAACAGCATATAGCCTTGATTGAGCTTGATTTAGCTCATATAGCTTGAAGTTGGCTTTGACATTAGATATGGGTATTATGACACCGCATTATGCTGTCAGCACTGTTGACATTTAAAGACATAACCTCTACGTTTATTATCGTGAAAAAAGTTTAACTTCAGAGTTCCCTTTTTATTATGTCCGTCTTTAGGATTTCGGGTCGTAATATCTTAAGGTGAGCTGAGTAAACATTAATTGAATTGTGCCGGAAATAATGACTCAACGAATTTCTATGCAGAAGCGGAAGACAACCGGCTTTCCTTGTTAATTTTTCCGACGATGCTTCAAAGAAAGGCGAACCTCCTAAGGAGGTTGATTCTACTGATAAAAAAGAAAAACAAGAGAAAAGCGCCAATAAGAAAAAGGAAGTGACGTCGAGTCGCTTGAATGAACTATTGGCTAAGATGACTGTAGATACAAATCTATCAATCGTCAAAGATGTGGTTCGGCCCAGATCAGCGGCTGAAAAAAAAGAACGACACAAGGTGAAAGCAACTGTCCGTGAAGAAAAAGCGTCGAAGCCGACAAGTATCACTGAAGCAGCTAAAGAAGTTGCAAAGACACTGGGTGGAGATACCGAAAAGACCGAATCGGAACTGCTGGAGATCTTGCAGAAAAAGAAGACATCAAATCTGAACCTGAGGTATGTGTACAGTCGCGTTCAATGCCAGGAACCAGTTTAAATGTTTTTATCTTTGCAGTTCATTGATAAGTAGCATGCAAGTAGACAGAGAAGAACGGCAGCCATCAGAACGTCGTTCAGACTATGTTCGAAAATCTATGGGTCAGAGATCCGGTCAGGAAAAGAATTACGAGAGATCCGGCCAAGAGAATTATAACGAGAGATCCGGACACGAGAGGCAATACGGAAGATCCGACTACGGAAGAAAGGAAGGACTTCAACGACAGCGTGATCGACGGGGTCAGCAGGCACAAAGGTAAGACTTCAAAACGAAAAATGTGTTCCACTTAATCGAACTTTGTATCGTACAGTGTTCGTGTACATGTTGATTTGTATGGTGGAAAACCGCTCGGCATCTTTACGAAGGCCGCCGATTCTGAAGAAAGTCCGGACATTTTACCTACTTGGAACAAATTGCAATACAATGAGATAAAGTTGGCCGTTTCACATCCTCCGCGGAATCATTTCGAAAAGATGGCTCTCTGGACAGAGCAAGGAAAACTATGGAAATTTCCCATTGACAACGAGCAGGGTAAGTTCCGCATTCCAGTTCGTTGATATTTTTCCCGATTAATCTTGTGACTTACCCAACGTTGCAGGAATGGATGATGAAGCTCAGATCTATTTCACTGAGCACATTTTCCTCGAACAGCATTTGGAATCGTGGTGTCCAACGAAAGGACCCATTAGACACTTCATGGAATTGGTCTGTGTGGGATTGTCGAAGAATCCCTATTACACAGTCACCGAGAAAAGGGAGCACATTGAATGGTATCGAGATTATTTCGCTGCCAAAAAGGAGCTGTTGGAAAGTGTCATCATTCACTCGGACACATCGAAAGAAGTGCAACAGTAAAATTAGTTAGCTTAGACGTTATAACCAGCACAGTTTGGTAACAATAAATTAGAAAATTGAAAAGAAAACGAAGTTCCTATAAGAACCACCGGCCTGTGACGACAATTGGTTGAGAAATGTCTTCTGCTGAACAAGATTGTCTGGACTTCTGCGACCTTCTGCATAAACGGTAAGTCATTCAAATAAAATTCGGGATAATTGGAACGAGGGGTAGACCATGTCTTGGTGACTATTTTGAAGTGGAAACCCCCTCTAATGGGGAGCCGTAGATCATAAAGTAGTCTTTGGTTCTATGTTAATTCGTGTGATTTATTTCAATGTATGGAATAGTCGGCCGGTGATAGTTGGGGCCTCTGAAATATCGTCCTCTTCAATTCAAATACGTCGTTTTCATTAACGTGATGGCACTCCGTAGATTACAGTTGAATATTTCGAAATTCTAAAGACAAACAGAAAATTGGAAACATTTCATCGTTGAAAGCTATGGTCCTGGGCTCCCCGCGAGAAATTGTAGCCCTCATAAGACCACCGCATGAAACCTATGCCATTTCATTACACCTCCCAATACGAAGAACATTTTGTTCAACGACTTTTTGATGTGAGTGTATTTCTCGACCGCCATACGTCAAAGAAACTTCAAATTGGTGTCGAAATGAAGGTATTGGAGCCCCATGAAGAATAAGTATATTTGAAAATGAAATTTTTGTTGGAAGGTCTGTCGTGCCAGACAAGGTGAAAATGAGAACATTCAAGTTGTCTGGCACGACAGATCTTCCAACAAAAATTCTATTTTCAAACTCAATTCTTCATGGGGCTCCATTACCTTCATTTCGACACCAATTTGAAGTTTCTCCGATGTATGACGGCCGAGATATTACAGTAGGGCGTAGGTTCAAATCGTGGCTTTATGAGGAGGGGGTCTCGATTTGTTGTGGGGCCCCAGCACCACATATTCAGACTACTCACATCTTTGTGCAGCTCGATCCGTTGCTCTTTGCGCAACAAAATTTGTTTCAATTTCGGTTCATTCGGTTCGTTCATTTGTTGTTGGATCTGTTGCAATTCAACAGCATAATGCCGCCGAATCGTATCGAACCACTGAAGTTCATCGAATGTGTCCACTTGTGTCATGCTAATCAGGAAGTAAGCAACGCCCATCACAAACCCATCATTCACGTCAACGCGATCGCATTTTTCGATGTGGAAAATGGTTAGCGCTGGCATTATGACATACAGGCAAGTGGTGTACACGTCTTTCGGCAACGATTGGAAGTAGTTGAGATAATCCTTTTGGGATTCTCGATTTTAATTTCCATCGTTTCACTGTAATTAGAGAATTACTAACCTTAAAATAGGTCACTTCGTCAGGTGACGTATTTTTGATGTTCTCGAAATTCTTCAACGCTGCCAGCGTCTCCCCCATCAACTCAGTTTCGTCGCCAACTTTCACATTTTCGTTCTTATTCTGCGTGTACATCATCATGTTGGACTCATAATTTTTCACCGCTGACTTTATCGTTCGTATGTAGCCCATTATGTTGCCGATCTTAACAACAATATTGTAAATGCTGGGGATCTGCAGACTTTGTTCAATGTTCTGTAGATCATCCAATAGGTCGGAAGCTTTCTTGTAACTGTATCTGTCGGTCTTGTGTTCATTCATAACGTATTTGATGTCACGCTGCAGGCGAGACTTTACGTTTCGGTGATAGAAATATTGAAGAACCGATTCCATGACGTGAATGAATTGTTCGTAGCCATTATGAGTCTATACAGGCGACACATTGAGAATCAGTTTGTCGTTCAGTAATTTTTTCATGTCTGAAAAACTCACCGCAATATAAACGATCCCGATTCCATTAGTAATGAGGCTAGTCCTCATATGGTTAACCGTGAGCGTTTCCATTTTCTTACCAATTTTCTTGAAAAATTCCTGATTTTGCATATCATACGAATAGTCGGTTATGAATTCATCCAAATGTCGCATGACGAACAGCAAATCTAGTCCCTTTAAATGCATTTCGGTTAACCGACAAAGCAGAAGGACAAAAATTGTTCACGAAAGTTTACCTGATCCAAAGTTTTCGTTGGCAAGTGATCGTCCACTGTTCCCAAATCATATTTCCTTTCAGCCAAGCATCTCATGTCTCCGTACGTTCGACCATCAGTTAAGGCAACCGCTTTCAGCTTATAGAACATTTCACTCAAGTAGCATTCAATGCTGTCCTTAACCATTATATGGAAATCAATGGACTGAATCGTGTCGCATTTCACTAAGGTAACCAAATATGAACGTAGATCTTTCAATGTCACCGAATCCTTGCCATCCACCGAATCGGTGTTCATGTAATGCACGTACAGACGCAAATTGTTTTCAACATTAACGCATGCCGTACTCAAAATACTTTTCCTGTAAACTTCGTCATTGTCTACGTTCTGTTGTTGATTGTTCCCATTCAGTTGGGATAGGAACCGTAGACAGTCTTTTATTGTTGGACTCAAATTCTGCAAATGGAACAGAATTATTGCACCCGGCGACTAAATTCAATTGCTACACCTTACATAGATCTGCCAAAAGTCACAGGCACACTCACGATATTCCTTCGCATTCCGCTGCACTGGAGTGTCTAGACTTCTGTTTATGTTGAGCACAGCTCTAACATATCCCGACAGAATCGATTGATGCCAATACATGAACGTTGTGTCGGTTAGTCTGTCGATCATTCGGCGATAATTGGCAAACAATTCAATGTTGCTGAACAACGTTTGAATTTGTCGGATTTGTTCGATAGTAAATAGTCGAGCGTTGAGAGAATCGGTTAGACTGAGGGCCATCTTTGTTGCTAGTAAGCGGTTGCTGGTCATAGGTCCGTACATACATCTTTCTGCAATTTGTAATGCAGTCAAACTGTCGATGTTTTTTGTGAAAAACTTTTTCGACTTAGCCGAAAAATCATTCTGAAAAAGGAAATTTTTGCAATTTGTTGACAATGGGCATCCGATTTGACAAATCACTTACAATAACTTGACGAAGGTGCCGTAGCACCTGATAACTTGCGTGCTGTGAAGATTTGTGTGTAACATTCACGAAAAATTGAAAATTATCGTAGAAATATGTGCGAACGAGGCGTAGGAATTCAATCATTCGGCACACCAATAGTACAACGCACTGGTAGATCTTCTCATTCAACTTTAGGTGAATGTTTAGTATGGCAGTAGACAAATGCTTAATTTGACCAACGATTTGGATGAACTAAAAGCAAAAAATGTTCGAGTAAACTTAGGCCAAAGAAGCCAGAGCCATTTTCCAACCTGAACTACCAGTTCGCTGTCATCCAAAAGATCTTTCTCGTTTTTCGCTGTTTCTCGTTTCGACGCCTCAATTTTCCATATACACCGAACCAAGCGATTCAACAGCGCGTGTGGTTCATTCAGCAATTTACATTTCAAAGTGCTCTCATAATACTGCAACCGTGTCTTGCTCGCTGTGGTCACAAATGTCTGATGTGAATGATTCTTAGTGGTGGCATATTTTTCCAAAAATACTTCCGGGGTCCACAACACATTCTCCACCAATGTTACACCAAAAAATCGACTGTTGATATCGTACACCATTTTTATCGATTTCTGATTGAAAATTACGAACAAATTGTGGCGTACGATGGACATCAACGTGAACTTGATGATATCGCGCGTATCCTGCACATCCACTTGAGACATCTTGTCCAATTTAACGATTTTCATGTGTAGCTCATCTAAGTAAACGTTGAACAATGTTGCAATGGCTGAATCGACTTTCGGTTCCCATTGGATTTTGATGTGGTACAAAGTTTGAATCATTTTCTGAAACAATGAACCATCAAACAAATGACTTAATTCACCGATAACAATTTGCAGAGCCGTCATATCATCGGCTCTGCAGTCCTCTACGACAACGGATTCGATTGCCCGCCGGAAACTTGGCCAGTGCTCTTTTATGATGCAATTGGAATATATTTGTTCGAAAGTTGCTACCACAACCATTAGATCGGCCAATGATCCTGTGACGGTGTTGGTGAAAAAGTGTACGTTGAACTGTTCTTTGAAAACGACAAATTCACTGGTTTGATTGAAAATTTCAGCAGCCACAGTGTTACAGCGCTGCAGAAAATTGAGTGTTGTGTACAACAATTCCAAACTGCGACTAATTTGAACATAGATCTGCGATTTGTTCAAATGTTCGCACATATCATCCTGATACATGAAATCCAGTAAAATGGTTTTAGACTCGTCAACCAGACGTGTGACTTCCGATGTTAATTCACAGAACGTTGATATCAACTTGACCAACAATTTGTCGTCAGAGTTGACTAATTGAAACCATGAAATGTTTTCATTTGGCATGTCCGGATTCAGCGATACTGGACGATATTTCGATGCATCAAGCTTTGGTGTTTTGCTAACGCTAAGCTTGTTCAGGCTGTCCAGCAATTCGGAATGATTTTCGAGAAACTCATTGAATTGGCGAAGTTGAGAAGCCCCAATGTCTGGTTAAACGATAATATTAAGCAAATTGGGCTAGTTGTTGAGTTTAAGTGGTAATTTCAACTTACTTTGTGCGTTTCTCGTCAACGCCGACATGATTTAACCGATTTTAAAGGTTTACTCGTCGCTTTAGTAGCTTGTAGATACTCAAACTGTTGACTAATAACAAAATTGATTGATAATGATAATATGACACAGAGGAACGTCATATACGTGTTTTCTCTGACAGTCCAATGTTCTGAGTGTAGACTTTTTATCAGCTGTTTGACGTCCAATGGAAATTCAAACAAATAACAGTTTATAGAGTTGAGGGTGTTGGGGCTTCCTTCGTGGTATCATAGTGTGAATTTAGATGTGTGTGAGAGTAGAAGTAAAAGTATGTTTTCGTAAATGAAAATCAAGTTCAAGTTTCTTTTTCCTTTATTTATTCAATGATGTTTTCCTGCAACCATTACATCGCATAGTGCTAATATTCTAAAATTAAAATTGAAAAATAGTAGATTGCGTATCGGTTTGGAGGCGAGGGATGCAACCACACAATTCAAAATAACAATGTCCAAACCATGTATGCTATTTTCTTCGTTAAGGCCTTGGGATATGAAAATTACCGCAAATGTCATCAGGTAATGAATCCTTTCCCAAGGGTGCATCGAGTAAAATATCATTTCTTAGCATGAACTTTCATGTGCGTTTTCAGAGCGACTCCTTGAATGAAGCGATGATCACAAATAGGACATGCAAACGGTTTCTCACCTGTGAAAAGAACAGTTCAAATTTAAAACAGGTCTTTGGTGTTAACTTGAATCAATATTGATGTTGAAGAAACACTTTAGGCAGAAGAGAGTAATCTAAAGAACAACTTAAAATTAGAACTAGATGTTCCTGTCATCAGGTTCAGGTTGACCTATGGCTTAGTTCAGGTTAACCTGACCCAGATTATAGTGAGAAATTTTTTTTAAACAGCCAACCAAAGTCGAAAGGATTTTCTAGTGGACTTTCCGAAATGCGCCCAGAAAGGTACTCGACCCTAGAACCATTTTTTCAGACCAGTTTTTACTCTTCCGTTTGTAACGTCGAATTCGTATCGCTGAGTAAGGGCAATTCTTTTGTGGTTGCCTAGAAGTGCCAAATCAGCAATAAAAACATAAAGTTCTCTGCAACACGGAATCATTCTATTTAAACTCATTCCTTGTTAAAATTGCATATAGCAATTTCGAAAGTACCGTCCGAAAGTACAAAACGTCCACTACAAAATGCGTCCGATTTCGGTAGGTCATTTTGAAAAAGATCCCGAAAGACGTAAAAGGGTAAACAAAACTGTGGGTTCAGACCTGACAATTCAAGTGTGGTTCTTTCATTTCAAAATTTATACCAGGTCCAACCCAACCTAAATGTTCGAAGCTTTTCCTAAAAAATGAATTGTAAACAAGGTTCTTACCAGTGTGCGTCATCACATGATTCCGCATCGTTTCGGCCTTTGAAAAAGCGCGTTGACAATGTGGACAAATGTACGGTTTATGGTTGCGGTGATGAATCCTAACATGTCGGTTCACTGCAGCTAAACACGATCAAATATTCGCATAGTATACAGTCAATAAACGAACTGACCAACAAAAAATTAGCTTGCACTTTTACCGTAGCTGCCGAATATTCGAGGACATTCTTTGCAGGGGTACGTTATTTCCTTTGAATGATAATTCAAATGGGCCTGCAACTCTTTGTTCGTAGTTTTGCGTGCTCCACATGTCGGACATTCAAATGGTTTCACTTTCAAATGTCTCATTGTATGAATTTTGAGTTCAATGGGCGTCCCGAATGTTTTCGGACACATCTGTAATGGATTTAATGGATAAGTTTTGTGTGGCCATTGAAGGCAACTCATTTTATTCCCTACCTTACACGCGTGTGGAAGCTTGCCAGTGTGAGTATAGATGTGTTTCTGTTGATGAAATTACTGCATTAAAGTCGATGAAAAGTGAATAACAGATTGGTTTATGGTTTGTACTCAGATCCACATAATTTAACTTATCAAATGAAGGACTACATGTTTGTCCTAACGCAAAGGCAAGCGACTCAGTACGCAAACACGGATACAAGAATCGAGGTCTTCATTTGCTAAACTAAACATGTGGATTTGAAATACAAACTACAAAAAACTCCCAAATCAGAAACATGTTGGTTTTCACTGTTCTTTGACTGTATTTTTCGTTAGAGTTATTGACATTGAGCGATACAAACCTTCAGTTTATATCCGTTCACGAACGATTTTCCACATTGTTCGCAAATTAGTTTTTGATCTCTTTTCACAGGTATTATGCCCAAATGATGTCGGTTAATGTGAGCCTTTAATGAATCCATCAACCCATATTCCCTGTCACAACCATCGTAGGAACAGCGGTATAAGCTTTTCGTCGAACTCAGAACCGTATTATGTGTAGTGCGTAAGTGATGTTCGTATGTGCCATATCTGCAGAACGCTTTCTCGCATTGTGGACATTTGTACGGCTACGATGCACTCGAAAGTTTTAGAAGTGAAACGTAGTTTCGGTAATGAATCGTTAAGTTACCTTCAAACCTTCGTGTTTCGAACGGATGTGACCATCTAATTTGTATTGTTCTGTAAACCACTGCCGACACTTCGTGCAAGAGAATTTCATTCTTTTTTCAGTAGCAGCTTCACTCTTCGGTTCTATGCTGTGAACGTTGAGTCGATGTACGTTGAACGGTTTCTTGGTCTTGAACACTTCACTGCAACCGTCTACAGTACACGGATAATTTTTCGGCTTTCGTTCCGTCGTCCTACTGTGTGCAGTCATATGTGATCCCAGGTAACTCTTCTCGCGAAATCCTTTGCCACAATAATCACAAAAATATTTTGCGTCTTCGGACGTGGTTGTGTGCTCGGTTGCGGTTTTCTTCTTGGATTTAGTTTTACTCTTGGTTTCAGCTCTGCTCTTGGATGTGGTTTTGTTCTTCGATGTAGTTGGTTTAGCAAGAATTGGATCAGCGGTTTCATTTATCACTTCGGGACTGCACACAATCAATTCTGTGTCAAATTGTGTGATACTTTCGCCACTGCAATCAAATTCATCGATATTTTCTCCAATGCAATCCATTTCATAAAATTCAGATTTGATTTCCGAATTCGGGTCATTTTCTTCGTTTTTTACAACAGTTTCGTCAACGTGTTCCAATTTGATTGATTCTGCGAGAATCTATCAGAAACAGAACGTTGGTCAACTAAAGTTGGTGCGAGGATTAGAAAGGTATACCTGTTCACGAAAGTATGCATCGGAGTCTGCACAGTTACGACGAAACTCATTAAAGTCCGATAATTGTCGAAAGCATTTTGAGCATATGCAGTTGGGAAGGCTGTCGTTTGATGAAATCTAAACAACCACAATAGAGCCAACAATATTATTTCTGATATTGTCCATGCAATGCATTCAGTTCGTTTACCTCTAACGAAGTGCAATGTGTAAACATGGCGAATAGATTGTTGTCGAACAGAGATATCATTTTTCCAGAGCTTATTTGTAGGACGGCACAAGCTCGACATCGATTTGAAAATGGGTTGTCCATTGCCAGTTTGATACTTTCTTTATTGTTCACTCAAAACTAACACAACATTCAACACACAAGATAGATTTCTTTTTGAACAATCGTTTTTGACGTCTGCACTGTTCCTCTGGTTAAATACTTTGAATTGTTACGATAGGTGGTAGATGTTGTACACTGTGTAGACATTGTAACTTGACAGAGATATGACAATGTTTACGTAGACTAAAAAGCAATTTTTTGGAAACGAAAATTTGATAAAATTAAATTCGTGGGTATTGTGGCGAGAACTCACGCCACCTAAGTGAGTTAGGCATGACTTCATTGACTACCGCACTGAAAATGCAACTCTTTTTTCTTGAATGCAACTCATTTTATGTCCCTTTTACAACTCATTATTTTTTCCCATATGCAACTCTTTTGCAAATCATTCTGCAACTCATGTACAACTCTTTCTATTTGCGTGCAACTCTTTTCAGCAAGGTCCACCTAGGCCTATGCGTTACTGTAAATAAGTTTTTGAATTTTTCTCTCCGGTTGCTTCAGAGATCATTTTGCCGAGTTTATCAACGAATCTGTTGGCTTCTGCACCAAACCCTTAGAGTTTCCACAGCAAATGGAAGGGTCCAGTAAGTCTTCGTATTTTCTGTGTTTGCTGATTTCAGATAGTTCTGCGATTGATTCACTTTCCTTAGACGATCATAATATGGTGCAAGTGTATCGCTACATGTCGCATCCCCCAAATGAGCATTTGACTACGACTCCGTGGTACAAAAGTTACTCCATCCGCTCTCATGCATTTGTGACAGAACGCTCCGGTTGGTTCTTTTCTTCACTGAAATAATCGCGGCTATGATTTGTATGATCATCATCTATAATATCGAGTGCAAAGTGCTTTATCAGGCAGTAGATAGATATGTAATTGTGGCGCACGAGGCCGCAAGCCAACTTATGGGGATTTGAAAGCATCTGGAAAGAAATATGAGCAATTAACACTTAAATTTCTCATACGTCATCGTAGATGCTACCAAAACCCCATATTTACCCGAAATTACAAGCAAATACCTTTCTAATGACGCTCACGACACTGTAACCAGAGAACCAGAGAACACGTAACCGGAGAAATTTTCATAAGAAAAATGGTTTTCGAGCACACCCCATCAGCCACACGAGCGTCTACGAATTAAAAAATTTTTTTTTGCTTCTGAGGCCTTTCTAGACACATAAAAAGAGTTCGATAGAAATTGCCTCCGATTTTGGTGGGCTGTTTTTCTAAAGAATCTCTCGCAACCATTCCTTCAAATCGATTGTTTGTTGGTATATCATTCGCGTTACTCGTAAGAGTCCATTCTATATTGTTTGAAAGTTAATGATGATCGTCATGCCGTGACACTATTTTCATAGACCTAACAAAATGGCCACCAGCGGCCATTTCAAATTTTAGTGCTGCTGCTCATAACTCGAGAATTTTTTTTCCAATTTTCGTGATTTTTGTTTGTTTGTTTGAAAGGTAGTGAATGGTCTGTTTTCAGAGTCCAATTTTTACGTTAGACCCCTTAGAGGACTTTCTATTTGCTGCTTTATAGCTGATTTCACAGTCACTTACGTAGTCTTTTCAGAATTTTACAAAAGAGCAAAAGTTTTTCTGTTGGAATTATTCAAATTTTCAAAATATTCTGAAAACTGAGGAATGAACGGGGTACAGTTAAATTCAAAGAAGGAAAATCAAATCAGCGAACTTTTTTATTGATTCGTCAATTTATGGAAGAGCTCAAGACCAAAGACCTCTGGTTTCATTTTTGTCGGTTTCACAATTCTTCATGCAAAATTAAAAGTTCGGCTACTTTAAGGCTTCTTCGCATGAACTTTCATGTGTGCTTTCAAAGCAACCGATTGAATGAAACGATGACCACAAACGGAACATGCAAACGGTTTCTCACCTGCAAAATATAAATTTTCCAATGTAGCTAACGACTCAAAACTATACTTTTTTCAACCAAGTAAAAAATGAAAAAAAAAAACTTTGCTCGCTGCACCCTTGGGAAATGATTCATTACCGGACGAAATTTGCGGTAATTTTCATTTTCCAAGGGTTCAACGAGTAAAATGCCTACTGGCTCGGAGATTGTTATTCTGACTTGGTTGGTCGCATAACTCGCCTTCAGCTCGAGCTGCAAACGCCACACTTTTTAAAATAAAAATCTCCGAACCAATACCGTAATCTGTCGTCGACTCACCAGTGTGTGTCATGACATGATTTCTCATCGTCTCAGCTTTTGAAAATGCCCTTTGACAATGAGGGCAAATGTATGGTTTGTGATTGCGATGATGGATTCGTACATGCCGATTGATTGCACCTAGAATAAAATTAGCTGCAGTCAGATAATAGCGAGAGAAAAAAGCAACAAAAGTCACTTACCATAGCTCGGAAATACTCGCTCACACTCTTTGCATGGAAACGTTTTTTCTTTCGAATGAAAGTTAAGGTGTGCTTTCAGCTCTTTGTTCGTGGTTTTCCGTATCCCACATATCGTACATTCAAATGGCTTCACATTATTATGTCGCATCGTGTGAATTTTGAGTTTGTATTTCGAAATAAACTTCTTCGGACATAGCTTGATAACGAAGAAAACAAAATTGAATTTGGATAATAGATAGAGAACCTGTGCGCGTCCCATTGGCTCCTCTCTGAAGTCTCGGTTTGAAACCTATGACAAAAATCGCTTTTTCTTCGAATTTGTATTGTGCTGTAGGAGCGCCCAGCTCAGCTAACACACATCAGAATTACAAATTAAATTGAAAAATAGAGTTTTCATTGCAAAGTCTGTCGCGGACCAGATATTTTGAAAATTTTACGGTGGTGATGTGACTGCTAACATGGTTTGTCTCATTTTCTCGAACTCCTCCCCCTGTTATGAGTACGTCACTATTGCACAAGCTCTATGAGCTATAGTTATAACTATTAACAATAGGGCTCTCGTAACACTCATTACGATATGAAACAGTTTTTAAACTTTGACTTTTTATGAAGGACGGGTCTGATAAACACATAGGTTCCCGGTCTACAATTCAACTGAGAGAATGAATAAATTGTCTTACCGTACACGCAAACGGCGTTATTCCCGAATGCGAATAGCTATGTTCCTGTTGAAATTAGACATTGAAATTAGACATGCTTTTGCCATAATTATTGCACACTCAATAGATAAAACGTCACAAACCTTCAAGCTGAATCCATTCTTGAATGATCGTCCACATTGTTCGCAAATGAGTTTTCGATTCACAGGTTCGGGTACAACTCCCATATGGATTCGTTTAATATGCTTCCTCACTGAGTCCTGTGCTCCATACACTTTATCGCATCCAGGGTATGTACAGTAATGCTTCTCTGTTTCGTCGGTACCATGATGAACACGTAAGTGGCTGCAGTATGATCGGTATTTGCAGAATTCTTTGTTGCACGGTTCACATTTGTATGCCTACGTGAAATGTTCAAAATGAAATACTTTCGTATCTGTATGGCTGTGTGGGACACAAAAACTACCTTCAATCCTTGATGGTATGATCGGATGTGGGCGTCTAATTTCAGTTGAAGCGTATACCATTTTGGACATTGTGAACATTTGAATTTAACTATTTTCTCGCTTGCGTCAATAACTTTCGGACGACGTTCTGCTTTCAATTTGTGCACATTCAATTTGTGTCTACTGAACGATCTTCTTGATTTGAAAACTTTGCTGCACCCTTCTACAACACATTGGAAGTCATTCTGTGTTTTTGCTGGGCCATTCCTGTGCTTGATCATGTGCGCTCCGAGGTAACTCTTTTGATTAAACTCTCGGCCACAATAGTCGCATATGAATTTTTCGCTGTTGATTGCATTTAAATTAGTATCATTTGGTGCTGCAACCTCACTCGTAGCGGTGACGTCTGAATCGTACTGTTTAAAATCTTCGTCAATATATTCACTTTCAAGCAATTCAGATTCGAAATTTTGATTTGCTGCATTTTCTTCGAATTTTATGCTGACGTCGATCAGTGGCTCTACTTTTATCGTTTCGGCTGTAATCTAAAGACATATGAATTGAGTCAATGCCCACATGAAAAAAGCCACACTGAATTAGATACCTGTTCTCGAAAATAGATATCCGAATCGACACAATTTTGACGAAATTTGTTAAAGTTGGACAAATTTCCGAAGCATTCGGAGCATATGTGACTGGGAAGACTGTCGTTCGAGTCAACCTACAGATAATAATTCGGAAATTATTCTCATATTTCTATTAGAGCCGCACAAATATTTGCATACCCCCAACGAAGTGCATTGTGTAAACACTTCCGATAATTTCTTTTCGAATAGTGAAATCATTTTATCAGAAGACTCCTGTAGAACGGCACAAGCTCGGCAACGATTCAGAAATATTTCACTCATTTTCTTAAGTTTAGGGCTTTTAACACCTAACACCTGTACTGCATGTATGATTGAGTGATGTTAATAGGAAACGAATTGGTCAGGAATTTCAAGATTGCTTTCTATAAACACAATGTTGACATTTAATGTTGTTTATATGCTTTCTACTCCACGGATGTCAAGTCAGTTGTAGAGATTTGAATGAAGCAGAGAAATGACAATCAGGCAGCCCACTCGAACTTTTGGCCTTCTTCTCAAATTAGGGAAATGTGATAAAAAAAAAGTTGAGAGTAGAAAGAAATGTGTTTTTGGGGTGGAAATAGTTCCTACTGTGTTGTCTGACTCTTTGCACCTGGGTTCAAATAGCGTCTACCGTGTTGTGTGGCTTTAACTCCTTGAACCCATCAAGTCATATGGCGTGACAAGTAGCACGGTGGGTTTGAAAATTATTTAAAAAGAGTCGTCAGACAACTTCTGATGTTTATGGATCCAGTTGTCTGGAACTAGGGTCTGCCAGGACCTGTGGAAGCTTACGTTTGACACTGAAATTATTATAGAGGGACCATAACTAAGACAAATTGGAGAAAAATTATGGTTCTAGGTAACTTAGTCAGCTGAAAGTCAAAATTCCACCACTTCCAAGGGGTGATACCTTCATGACAAAGCTACCAAACAAGCCTGTTAATGGTGACGCGCCTACAGTACCCTTTCAAATACAGTGAAAATTTTTTTATTGTTGTCTTCTACGCTACATTTTCAGAAAAGTCACTTTTTTAGCGACCGTCAGATTACTTTGGCTGATTCTATTTCCTGCTCGTAACACCTCCAAAAGATTATGCAAATAAAAATCAGAGGTGGTCTCAACACTCTAAATACTGTTAAAACCAATCGGGGCAGCTAAGCAGTATCATTAAACATGAAATCGAAAATCTCAACTTTTCGTTAGGTGAAGTGGAAAGCTTCGAATGTGGGAAGTGTATGAACTAGAACTAATGGCTCCTA
>JANTFA010006675.1:0-27417 GCA_026413405.1 Phytosciara flavipes | reverse complement strand
AAAGATCTCATACGCCAACGGAAACGATACCACTGTCAATTATCAAATACCAACAAAAACATTTCCAGAATGTTTCTATTGAACGAAAGGGCGGCGCAATATTACACGAAGCCAATTCAATAAGAACCTAGTTTGTTACACACAGTTAAATGCACACAATCATAAAACCGACTAAGACGATGATGAGTGTATCGGCCTAAATCTAATCTGCCTAAAGACCATTTCAAGTTAATATTTTTCTGTTAATAGCAAAAGCCCATTGAAAACACGGTCTCGTGATCTCTTCGATCATATCATTATATTATACCATATGCGGTCCCATATGTGGTAATTCGTGTTTTGTTGATTGTTTTCATCCAGCCATATCCTCTTTCAAACTAACATTAGACGCAAAACAGTTATGAAATTGTTCGGAAATAAACAGGCTGGCGTACACATATGATAAGATGGTAGCTGTATGATCGCAGTGCGATCATGATTATCGAAAAAAGACGACGAAAAGAATCGATCAAATACTTTGCAGATCGTAGGTATACACACATGTATATGCTGGAAGATGTAATAGTAGTTTACATTGGATGCTGTGAAAGTAATTCATTACATGAGGGACCCATTTTGCGGTAAAAGAAAACTCACAAGTGTGTTTTTGAGCAACCAGCTTCGGTAACTGTCTTTTCGTCAAGAGTATATCCGAGCCGAAGGCGAGATATGTACGTACCTCCTTGTCGACAAACAGTTACCGTAACTTGTTGCTCAAAAACACACAAGTTAGTTTTCTTTTGTCATAAAATTCTTTTCGAGTTAATGGGTCTGCTATGTAGTCTGCTTTACTACTTGCCACATGCGCGAATGCTAAATTTTACATGAAAACTCATGAGAAATGAACCGAAAATGTTCCAACATGTAATGGATCTTTTCCGGAGAGGGCATGTTGCTATGTAATGTTCAACTTTCGCATGGAAGAGGCAGCAAAATTCTTTTTAGAGTTTCATTGATATTGACGATATTGATATGAGATTTATAGCATTTATTGCCCGAAAGGTTACCTGCATATTTTATTGTTAGTTGAACGTTATAACGTTGCTTTATCGCTTAACTGGTCACTAGTTTAACTTGTGGTTCGCATAATGTCGATTGGGAGAATGATTGATGGTTGTATGGTACATAACATGTAATATGGTGTGTCCGTGGAAACGTTTCACTCGCATAATAATAATGAGTTATATTGGGTAAAAGCATCATCATCATCATTATTCCAGTTATTCCAGTGTATACACAGGTCGAATTAAATGGATTTGTGATAACAAGCGAAATCCAGATATTCTACAGTTGATTTGGTGTATCTTTTCGATGGCTGTCTGAGGAGATATTCATATTATGAGCATTATAGAATCACGTACGACAAGAACTTTATCGTGAACACAATGGAAAATTTTTCCAAAGACTTTTTTTCTTACTAAAGAATCTCTCATATTTCCTTTGGTCGTGTTTCGAACTTTTCATTACCATTCCCAAGCAGATAAGAATGAAGACATCCAGCCAGCGAAATTGTTCAGGGTCTGAGGTCGCACAATAAGTAAATATGCAACCATAATCATGTCAAATGGAATGTGAAATTAAATTTTAATAAAAAAGGAGCACGTAGAGATGGTGAACAATTGAACATACAAGCACATAACAATCGACATTATTTTAACACAAATATCAATATTCTGTCGATTCTGTTTGCTTATTCTTCTTGGAAGAACAACAACAAAAAACATAAGAAAACCCATGAAAACGTGACGTCATGCAGTTAGAATAAAAACTTCTTTTCGACACATCGCTGTAGATCTTTTGTATGTTCATCATATTCTCAACATCGACTCTTCTATGTATTTATACATGTACCGTCATTCTGCATTAAAGTTCTATTGAAATTAGATTTTGTGTACAAGTCGCGTATGTAAGAGTCAATTTTACATTTGGAATCTCTCTGGTGGGGGCTATTTTTGAACAATATTGAAAAGAATAGCAGGTTAGTATGAGATTTTGCGATTCCAAGTTCTTCTGTTAGCATAGTTTACAGGTATGAGCGCCGACGAATTTTTGGAAAACGGCTTGAGCCTCGTTTCGGGGTGTGTATGATGTTGTAGTGTCGGGGTGGCTTCATCGAACTATATTAATTAATCGTTAGAGGAATCATATTTTATGGGTTTTACCAAATGGCTTCATACAAAATCAAAAGTTAAAGCTCGAGTATATCTCGGCTCGATAGTTCTTTAAGAAATAGCGCGACAAAACGTTCAAGCCGAGCTATAACTCTTGATTTTGTATGAAGCCGATCGGTAAAACCCTTAAAATATAATTCCTTTGCCGAAGACACCAAAGTTCTACAACATCATCCACACGCAGGCCGAGGCTCAAACTGTTTTCAACGTAGTACAACATAGTACCATTTGAATGACTAGATTCTCATCACTCATCTCACCTAAAAATTTAATGCAATCAGTTCGATTTGTACTAAAAATAGGAACAAACATCACTGTGAAAACACCAACATTCGATCTATGATACGGTTACTTCAAAGCGGCGGTCTATTTGAATGCCCCGTTGAACATCCGGTATAAAAATAGTTCATCTTCTTCGTTCTGTCGTCTTTTTGCGATAGATAATTGATTTTATCTTGGTGAAATGAAACACATTTAGAATTGCCTCGGAGACATTTTTATTGTTATGTTCACCAGTACGCCATATCAACACCGCAGCCAATTATTTCAAACCACAAAGGATCTGGTTGCAAGCCATTGATTAAATTATCAATAAAATAAAATAATTCACCGTAATTATGATCATCTTTTCGATATAATATAGCCATGTGTATTACAGAGCTCCCCTTCGAATGTGGCGTTTTCGTTTTTGTAATTATAATTGCAGAATGTGTGCATTAATACAGTGATTGCTAACATTTAAGTGCATAAAATCGCCATGACTACCATTTTATGTTCCATAGAACGGAGCCGTTGAAAAATTATAAGTCATAGAAATCATGAAATTGGTGCAGCAATTATTATCATCGATTTGCAAAGCAATTTTCCGTTGTCGAACAGTTTAGAACTGTAAATCATATAAGCATGCGTCTATTATATTCGAAATGCCCTTAAAGCTATAACCAATTTACTCAAGAAGCAGTTTAGAGATTGTTTGTAAATTACTGTTCGATTGTCTACTCCAGTCGAATTCGAAAAGGCATATAGGTTTCATTTGAATATATCAGAACAGGCGTACGGTTCATAACATAAGTCTTGTTCATATGCTCAGCGTTCTACTATATTATTCGAACATTAAATGTATTTTGCAATGAATTTTTTATTATTCGAAATTTTATTTTATAGAAGTCTTACACCTAGTGTCTGTGTATATGGCTAGTTCCATGATCTGTCCCGTGATGAACGAAATTGAGTTTTGAAATAGCTCGGAGCTGACGAGGCTTTTCTTAGATCGATCTTCATGGACCTTATTTGATCTATTGGTGATTTGCTTTCGAATGAACCAAACATGCTCCAAGAAAAAATCAATGGATTTGGAGATACTTTGGTTTAAAGTTGGCTAGTCACGGGGCAAGGTTATGGATTACTACATATATCTACTTCAGCTATAATGAAATCCATATTAAGCAAACTTATCGACCAAAGAGTGCATGAATCCGCGATATTTCCATTACATTACTGCATTTAGTGCAATGTCTTATCTTAAATTAAACAAAAGAAATTTTTGTATAAAAATCTGAAATTGTTTTCGTTGTGGATGTTGCGTTCTGTCTGTATGTCTTCCAAGACTTCCTTCAACGGTGTAATGTGATGATTTTTCAACCAAATAGACAGTTTGTTTAAACAATATAATATTCAATTTCGAAATTTTATGTAAACAATTTCTGTTTGATTTCCATTTTTATTTTTGGTTATCTTTTGTTGTTCATTGTTCAGTCCAGTCCATTCCGAGAGTAGCTGGGTATAAAACATTGGTAATAGAATGGAACAGAATGGAACATGTTTTTTTGTTTAGTTCATTCAATTAAATTTTGAGGCCTCCGGATTTTGTGTCATCCGGATCTTTTCATCCGGATTTTGTGCGTCTGGATTTTGCCCGGCCATCAAATAGAACGGTCAAGATACAAATAATAAAAAATCGACACACTAATTTTGCTTTAACAAATTTTTCAACTGATCGATTATGATCGATTTTCGAGCATAAATAATCAATTCATCATTTCAAATTTACCAGTTCAGTTATAATATTTTTTTATACGCACGCACAGAACTTAATTCTGATGTGTTCGACCGGTCAGACTCTGAATTGATTCTCAAGAGATTTGGCCACCGCACATTCATCAAACTTTATCTCAAAGTCATCTCAAATTCATCATTGCCGTAGTTTGACTTGATCTACTTTATCGACAATATTTGACAGATGTAGGCAATTTCAATTTTACCATTTGTAATAGCATTCAAAAAATTACTTTTTGAGGTGTTAAAGGAAATATTGACTGTTTTCGGTTTATTTGGCTAGCAATGGTTTTTGTTTTTCGAACTCATTGACTTTGCAAGAATTATTTTGCTGTTTGATTCATTGAGAAGAAAGAAAGTCTAGTTGAATGACAACAACTAATTTCCTTGTTTGAAGATGCTCGAAAAAACGTTTATTTTCATGGGGCTGCCATTATATCGTAAAAAAAGACTGTACAAGTACAGAGGTCTGTCAGGTTGAATATGCCGTCTGTAACAATCGGAATACGAGCCGGACGCTTAGAGCATAGACTTTGAGGATGCATAGGTGCCGAATCAACAATAACAAAATTGGCGCATGCTTGAGCTAGTTTAAGTGTTCCTGCGTAAATAGAACAGCAAAACATAGACACTGACAAATTTAATCCAGAAAAAAATGCGTTGAAATCGGGTCACTGGATCGTGAGCTAGATGTTTATTGTGAAGTTAAGTAGGATCCTTATAAACCAAGTAAACTTTATCTTACTTTATTGATTCGTCGTCATCGTTTTCATTTGCAAAGTATGGCCAATGCCAAGCCAGAGAAAAAAAGTTCATTGAAATCGGGTCAGTGTGTGCTGAAATAGGGCCTTTGAAGTTTTCGGTAGGCTATTTAGAATCGCATTAGCAAATTTTCTGTTTGTCTTTATTCGACTTAAACAATTTATTTTTGGTTTTGAACCGTTTAGCTCAAACCGTTAATTAAGTTCCAATTAAGTTTATGTTTTCAGTGTTTTATGTTGCTACGTCAACTTGAAATGTTCGAAGCACAACGACCTTTTAAAAACGGTTGGGGCATATTATGAAACGATGTTCACAGTAAAAAAGTAAATGATGGGAACCAACTCATACCTCTCTTTATATCGAAAATGTTGTGTCTTCAACATTGAACATCTAGATTCCACAATTTGTTCTGATGGAAATTCATGTTTTTGATTGAGTTCATTGATTACTTGGGCAGTATTGATGTTTGATCTTTTATAACCGGTTTGTGTCGGTCATGAAAGCCGTTTATTTATGTTTCCACAAAAACTGATTCGAATGAACATTTTCTGACTTTTTGGTAACTCGTAGCGATTAGCGTGTATACGTAACTTACGAGATACTAAAATACATAATCTATATTTCCAATAGTTAAATGTAGAAGGAGCTTCAAACCACTTCCAAATCACAAATATGTTGGCTTCACTGATTGAGTTTTTAAAATTCTTTATGTTCATGAGAGGGACATTTCGTTTAACGTTGGCTCACAAAAAAGTTATCGTTACAACCGAAGGAGAGTGTGGCAGCTATTTACTGTCAATACCTTTCCTGGCAAAGGCAACCGTTTCGGGATTGATTTAGATTTACTCAAGTTTTGCGATACACAAACAAACACATAGTCGAACAGACATTTTTTTGCCGATTTGGCATCTATTATAGGCATCACCAAATGCAGCCCTTACCTGGCTCGAATTCCGATTGTTACATTTATTTATTTATTTGTTACAATCATAGAGTTACACTTCATGAACATTATGAGAAAATTTTTATTATTACTAATTAGTACTAATCCATGACCTTTTCCAGTGACTAACAAAAATGCAACCAAATAATCCAGAAATCTCTTAATATTTTCGTAGAGCATTTCAGATTTATTTGGAAGTGACTCACAAGTGTGATATGGAATCAGAGGGTCGGGTCGGGTCAAGTTTTTATTTTATTTTTTTGTCGGGCCTGATTGTATTTTAATTAAAAATAACGAGTTCGGGGCCTCGGTCTAGACTGACGCCACTACTTTACGACTCTATGAGATTTTCGTGCGGACTACTTAGAATCGCGACAGTTATGCTTCATACAATTCGTTTGTACTATGTACTAGGTATGCGGTCATAGTAGGGCTTCGTAAGTAGTAGGAAAACGTAAGCTAGGATCGTAGGTTTACGTAAGTTATACATACTGGATCATAGGGTTACATAAGCTAAGCATGGAAGATTGTACGAAGCTTCGTCTTAGCGTCTGCCACGTTTTTTTCTCGTTTGTATGAGAATTTACATCAACTGATGTTAGGTTGAATCAACCGCTGCAGGTAATATTCTGAGATATTTTTTGTTAGACTAGCTGTGTAGAGTAGTTGAGTTAGAGTAGATCTATGAACTGGTTCTACTTGAGCCCAACATAGTCGAATCACAACCAACATTTGAATTTCTTACCTTACTTTACCGGAAGCACTACCTTTAGCGATGATTCGTGTGATCATATCAAAGTTACTGAAACAAAAGCTACATACACAATATCAATTGAATCCATTTATTGATACCACAGTTCAGAGTACAGATCAAAACATTTGATGATTCAAATCTCAGCCTTCTTTAAATTTTTGTGCTAGGTTCTTGATCCCAGCGGCCAATAGCTTATTAACGTATGTATCCTTCATCCTTTCGGCGTAATCAGCCGAATCGATAGTGCACTTTGATATGCGACCAGCAAACAGTGCTTTAATGCGTCGCACTTTTTCCGGTGTAAGTGGGTCCTTTGCAGGGCGTTGTATCTGCGTCCCATTTTTTGACGTTTGTGTCGACGATGCGGTACCCCATAATGTTCGCGAGACCATAACAGACAAATCCTGTTTGTATGCAAATTTCAAGCAATGGTGAACGAATGTGCAGTCGTTCTTCTTGGCCAAGTCCATGCATTGCAAGTATTTGACCTCATTTGCCGTAAAAATGTCACTTGATTCTGCTGCTTCCGTAGCTGGCTTGTTGATGCACTCAACCGTTTTTAAAAGATCTTTGTACTTCGAGTACAGCTCCGAGAAATGAACCGATTGCTTGTTGTACAGCTTCATGGAGTCTTTGTACTTTTGTTTCCACTCACTAATGACGATGTCTTTCTGAACACATTCAGAGCAATTGAAAAGCGACACACTGCCAGATTCACATTGGGGTCCAGCGGGTCCAGGCACGTCATCGGAATTTTTTTCTTCTTCTTCAACACGAGCGACCTCGCCGAATCGGTTTCCTTTGTAGCGAAATAAAAACAATTTTAAATTGTTTGCGAATAGAATAAACACTACCAACTCTTCCAACAGAAGATAGAAAAACTTACGTCGCAATTTTTCCTTTAGCACGCCAACATAAAAACTCTTGTCGCTATTATCAGACTTCTGCTTTGGTCCATTTTCGTTAATTGCAAATTTTTTCGCAACTGGTTTGAAGAACGTGGGAATTCGTGCTATCGAATCATTTTCTCCCGTTTGTTCTTTGCCTGATTTCGGCTTAGCTTGCTTTTTGGCTGCCTTCATTTTAGCGATCTTTTGATTTGAAATATATACAACGTTCACACAATGCAAAGCGTAATAGCATAATGATCGACAACTGTTGAAAAATTAAGTTGGCGGCAACTGTTGAAAAATTACGTTGGCAGCAACTTTCGCAGTGCTGTCCAAAAAGTTTAATGACACCAGAGAGTTGATAATTATGGTGACTGGGACGTCGCTTCGACAGATAGAGGTAATATGTCGAACATTAAAAAAATTGAATGCTCTACTGCCAGCCGAAACCAATCTAACCACACATTTTAAATTACTTTCAACACCACTAATTTTGACGAAATAAATTGCTAACATGATCCGTGTTACAATAAACGTGAACTAATTTATGTGTTGATCAGATTCATTATTATTGCACTTCTCTCTATTGCAATTCTTGTTTTGAAAAATGACCTTTTGGACAATTTTTTAGCACGTTTCTCTCAGAAAATATTAAAGTATTTCCATAGTTTTTGGCTCGAATCATTGTAGTCCAAAATCAATTATTTTGTAAACAGCCGACCAATTTTTGGTTATAGTCGGCCATTTTTGACATTTCATTCGTTCTATAGGAATAGCTCACAAAAGTTACCTCTATCTGTCGAAGCGACGCCCCAGTCGCCATAATTATCAACTCTCTGAATGACACTGAACTAGTTCGTTATTAAGCAAGGTTATAATGGCAGTTTTCATGATTGTCCTGAAGTTTCGACGACATGAGTATCGACGACTTCCTGAAGAAACGGTAAGTTTTGATAATTTCGACGATTCTTCAGAAACTCATCGCTTCTTCAGAAAGTCGTTGTTTCTTTTCGCTATTTCTTGAATTTTTTAGCATTTTGTAAAAGGAATCTTCCTTGTACGAAATGTTAAGAAACGACGACTTCCTGAAGAAGCGGTGAGTTTCTGAAGAAACGACGAGTACATTACAGTTTTATCGGGGTTTTTTAAAATTCTTTTGATATTAACATAAAAGAAATTTTGAACCACTTGAGCTAATTACCCACAAAAAAACACTGAATACAACCTTATCATACGGTCACGTTCTTTTAAATTTACTTGCAAAAAAGTTCAGCTGTTTTGCCTATACAAAATTCATTGAAAAAAACAGCTGATAATTTCAGTAAGTAAATTTCAGTAAGAAATTCGACGGATTTCGACACGTAAACGATCTAAAGTTCTATTTTCTTGGACTTTCGAAGAGAGACATTTCAGTCTTCAAGCGTAAAAACATTGTTTGTGCCTCGTGATGAAAGTTTTCAGGGTACACGTCGTAAGTTTCTCATATTCGGCTTCGCCTCGTTAGGACAAGCTCACGTTTAGGAGGAGGTCTTGACATCCGTCATTTTTAGGTAAATAGTGTCACACCTTCACACTATACAAAAAAAAACTCACCAAAGCCGAGTTTGTATGACGTGGTGAACTTTTGTATGAAAAGTGGTGTGTTAACTGTTTGGCAAGACCTCTTCAGTATAGTAGCCTTAAGTTTTCGTCGTTAGAATCCGCACACCTCTACGTTAGATATAAGTAATGTTGAACATGTAGCGTCACTCAGATAATCGGCTGACACACCACATTTGATAATAAAATGACGGATCTTCATATAAACATCAATCTATTCTGATGATTATCGTTTACATGATGATGTGATAAGCTTCAACTGTGTATGTAAAATCATCAAAAGTGGTGTGATAAAATTTATATGGCTGTAGGTGATACCTATACCCAGCAGCCTTGCTCTAAACACAATGACAAGCTGTTTAGAATGCCTGCAACACTGACAACGCTGTGTATGTATGTGTTCATAATTCAAATTATTATCCAGTTGACATTTTAACATATTTTCCGAGTCGTTCAAAAATTTAATAAAATGGAAACTCCAAACTCATCATTTACAACTTCGCTGAATAGCTCAATAGGTAAATTAATTCTCAAAACTGTTAAGTTCACCGTACGTCCATAATAATGACTTTTTCGTAGAAAGTATCTACATCCCAGGTCTCGTCGTGAATAGACGATCTGAACACCAGCCGTGTCTTCCTGCTTATTCTCATGATGCCGATCGCAAAACTCTGCTTGACAAGATAACACAAGTCTATGTGAAACATCCACAGACTTTAGAGTGCCTAACGGATTGGGTTAAAGTAATAAACACACGTCTAGAGGATTATGAGAAGCTGCCGGAGGGAAAGGTTCAAATCATGGAATTGCTTCGCGAAAACCAACATAATTTGATCGACATTTTTTTTTTCATAAAATGTGATAAGTGCCGCAAAGGAACTAAAGTTCAAGCAGATCAAAAGAAAGGATCTAAGTGCGATCATTGCAGTGCAAATTTGAAAACGGACGAAACTAACTTTTTTGTTATATTACCGGTTGAGCAACAGATTGTGCAAAGTGTTCATATGAATTGGAGTGCTATAAACAAACATTGGACTGAAATTAACGAACGTGAGACAAATGAGGCCAGTGATACGAAGTCGTACACTGATGCACAAGACGGTGAAATTTTACGAAATATTCTCGCTGAATACAAAGATTCTGAAGTGAATATCTTATCATTATGCCTCAATGTCGACGGTGCCAATAAATTCAAATCAAACAATTATTCAGTGTGGCCAATACAATTGATCCAAGATTATTTGCCTCCGTATATGCGATTCATACCACAAAATATCATCTTGAACGGGTTATATTATCAGAAAAGTGGTGAAGGAGCTGAACTTGACTTTCATAGTTATTTGCGGCCGCTGATCGATGAATTGAATGCATTGGCAAGAAATCCTATTTCGTTGGAAATTGAAGGTGTCCATTACAAATTTAAGCCGATCGTTGTACGTTGCGCCATGGATCTTCCAGCAAAAAGTAAAGTTCAAGAAACCAAGCAATTCGGTGGGTACAACGCGTGCACGTATTGCCACATTCCCGGGAAGAGAGTTCTCATTGAAAATCTCAAAACTACCAAAAAATCGTCGAAAACAAAAACTAAGGAAACTAGTGGAAAAGCCAAATTCGGTGTACGGTACGTGGAAGACGGTCATCCATATGAAATTCGAGACGAGATTGAAACCCTCGAAAAAATGTTAGCAGCATCCGAAAATGAAGGCAAGAAACCAATTGATGGTATCAAAGGTAACGTCCAAAAGTACTTTACAATTTATAAAATCTATGAACATCAATTGACTTAAGACATGGCAACTCTCTAGCAAGTTACAAACATTGATTACAAAATTAGAGGGTATGAAATCGGACAGTGTGCCTTGAGAATATTATAACACTGTTAGAATATTCTCAAGGTACGCCGTCCGATTTCAATCTCTCTAATTTTGTGAACAACGTTTGTGACTTTGCTGGATAGTTGCCTTGTTTAAGACGTAGCATCAAAATATTGAACACCTGACTTTCGGTAAAGCGCTTCCCTTGTCTCTTAGCATGTTTAGTTGGCAACTAAACAAACTTTAGCAAACTTTAGAAATTGTTTTCTTTCACTTGGCCAACAGTCAAGTTTTGTTTAGAATTCTCGACTAATTCCAATGAGCAACTTTGGCCTAAATTGCTATTTATGTCGCTAGAGAGGTGTAACGTAGTTCGCCGGTTGTGGGTAATAAATATTTCTGACAACATTACGATATACCTTGTTGTTCGAAAATAGGTGGCTAGACACCTGAGCACTGCTCAATAGAAAGCTTCAGCTTGAAATTTTTATTTGCGACAATATTCAAATGAAAAAAAATTCTTGCTAATTGCGAAGATTCTTATGCTGTCAGTGTAAATGGCTAATCGAATATGTTCATTTGTTTAAGGATCCATTTCTTTTATTGTGGGTAAAATTTTCATCATTTACTCTGTGCTTATTCTCTGCTCTAGAGATGAATGACCCGAATGAAGAAACAAAAAAGCCGAACAATAACCCAACTGGCTTTGTATGACTTTTCATGGCTAAATTCTACATAATTACGGGCAAAAATTCCTTTTTTCATTGATGTGGCACGGAATCTGTAGGAATATTTCTTAGAGCAGCATTCATGGAACTTTATCTAGTATTCTAGTGAACCGTTTACGAATGAATCAAGAAAACTTGCCCCCCCACCCCTAGATACGGGCCTTCTAAGAAAAGTTCAATTGATTTCAAGATATTTTGATTAAAATTTATAAGTCGCGGGGCAAGGCTATGGATTACACATGAACATCAATGACGTCAATGATGTAGTATTGATAAATCGGCCAACTATCAAACACTTTTTGGAGTTAAATTGTGTTGTAGAGTATAAGATCCAATAGAAAAAGATGAATTCTTTCAAAGTCAAGTTCTGCAAGGCTTTGTGCAATCAGTTTCTCCCTATAACAGTTTCTTCTGCTAAAACATTCTCACAACGTAATTTAAGTTCTCAATTATTTGTAATTCTCACAATCAAAACGGCTCAACTTTGCTTGTTTTCTAACGTTTCAAATTATTTCTCTCTCAAACAGGTGTGTCGTGCCTAGTCGGTTTCGAATACTTTAACATAATCTGGAGCCTCAGCGTCGAATATATGCACTGCGGTTTACAAGGAGTGGCAAAGCGAATGCTAAATTTTTTCACCAATCCGAAGTATTCTCACAAGCCATACTACATTCAACCAGCGAAACGAAAAATACTAAATCGAAGAATACTGAGCATTCGACCGACATCCAGCATTGTTCGTAAACCTCGATCACTTAACCAACTGGCAAACTTCAAAGCGAGTGAATATAGGTCCATGCTACTTTACTACTTGCCGGTGTGCCTGCCTGGAATTGTTCCAAATGTATATGTGCAACACGTTCGTTTACTTTCGGCTGCGATGTATATTCTTTTGCAAAAATCGATTCCAGTGGCCGAGGTAGACCAATCAGAACAAATGCTCGAATCATTCGTTGAAGAACATCAAGAATTGTTTGGGGAACAGAATATGGTCATGGTGGTACATTTATTAAAACATTTAGCTGAAAGCGTCCGAAAATTAGGACCGCTATGGAGCCACTCAGCGTTTCCATTCGAACGCAATAATGGACGCTTATTGAAGATGGTCACTGGCACAACCGACGTCCTACACACAATATCATCCAAGTATTGTTTGTCTAAATCGGTTGACAATCATTCCGGAAGTGATCAATTAAAAACTAGTGCCAATAGTGTCAAGATATTTTTGGGTAAAGCTGTACAAATCAACGAAAACGCGAAACATGTTTTTGACACTTTGTCAATGGAAATTTTGCATTTGGATGATATTGTGTCCGTTCATAAGAGGGTAAAATTCAAGAAAATTATTTACACAAGTACACTGTACACCAGACCGAAGCGATCTGTAGATTATTTTATTGGATTAACTGATGGAAAAATTGGGACAGCAAAATATTTCTTTGAATATAAAAACGAAAACTGTGTTATGTTAGAGGAATACGAAATTATAGAAGACATTTATCACATACATAAAGTCCTCAACAAAAAGAGGTTGGTGATCGCTCGCATTGAGGAGATTGAGAAGAAATATATTTTCATGAATATTGGAATAAACAATTATATAGTGAGTCGACCCAACCCATATGAAAACGAGTGAATAAAATTTATGATTGCTTTGAAATATTACATAATTTGTTTGAAATCATAAGAATGAAGATGGGTAAGTAGCAACCCTGACATGAGAGACCAAAGTCAAATATTTGAACAAAAATCCCCAAAATTTCACAAATAATTGTTCGCTTTCATGATTTTCGGATGGGTTTATGTCTACCTAAGACACCAAGGCTTATTGGTCGCGATCCACTGAAGTTCAGTGACTGAACCGATATATGAAGCTATCCACAACCTTGTCCCGTGACTAACAAAGTTTAAAACAAAATGTCTCGAAACCCATTGATCTTTTCTTACAGCATGTTTGATTCGTTCGAAAGAGGATCACTAGTATACCAGATAAGTTTCCATCAAGGTTGCTCTAAGAAAAGTCTCACCGATTCCGAGCTATTTCAAGACCCAGTTTGTTAGTTACGGGACAAGGTCGTGGAATTTGCCATATGTAAATTTGCTATAAAATTCTTAATCACTTGATGGGCCCTAGTAAGGGAGTGCCAAATTGGTTTTGTGCTTCTATGTAAGCATGCGTCTTACATGAAAAATGATGACGAAAGTTTGTCAGGGTCAGGGATCAACCCGGTACATGCCAATACCTTTCAGAAAGAAAATCCGCTTTGAAATCGACTGAAATATGTTGAAGTCATGTGAAAAACAGACGACACGATGTACAAAATTGTTATTGCCGAGCCGATGAGTCATCCATTACCATCACTAATTGTATTGAATTGCACTTACTGTCTTCGAGTCGGATTGTTACAAGCGGAATATCAATCCTGATAGCTAACTGTACGTCGTACGGGGCTAAAGACTAAAACTATAACAAATAGCAATTCAGATTCCCTGTTTTTTCCTGATACTAGCATAAATCAGTTTTTCAAATGTGAATCTCAAATTATTTCGTAGATGAATGTTGAAATTGCCAACAGAAAAGTGTTCTCAATGTGCTATGTCAAGGCATCATAAAGTTTGCTCACAAAATTAGAGGGACTGAAATCCGACAGAGTACCTGGAGAACGTTTCATAACACTGTGCTTTCGTATTCTCTTAGATTTCAGTTCCTTTAATTCTGTGAACAAACTTTACCAATTTGCTAGATAAGTTCTCTTGGTTCCATATAACACGCGTTGCTATATCATCAAGAGAAACTAAAAATCATTTCCAATCCGATTAACAAGTATGTACGTCGACAGCGACCTGTTGATGCATTTCCTGAAGTGCTGATTACTGCGATGTTTGTTAAAATAGTTTAGATAGCAGCCCAAACATCTACATTAATGAATGTTTATTTGCATAGATTATCGTACACTGCACAGTCATAGATTGATTTTTTCAGAGAGGAATTCGAAACAAAATATTCTACGAATACGTCCATTATGAACCGTATGGATAATTTACAATATTGTTATGGTGTTGACGAAATGTCAGTGTCAATAAAAAAATTCCTCATAACCTGTATCAAATAATCTGCTTTATCGGTGAGATGATTATCTCACAGAAAAAGATCGGCGAATCTCATGAGTTAGCACACATGTGTTTGACTTGGTTATCATAATGACTGTATTGCGGTACATTTCGTTCATTTAACGAATTGGACGTTCTATTCTCACGGTTGCAAGTCTTCAATGGAATATTTGATTGGAGCTCGGGCATCTAATAAATTCAATCTGAGATTTTTTTTTAGAATTTATCAGCATTTGAACAGATTTACAATGATCATTTATACAATCAATGAATCGTTATCACAGTAGGTAAAATATTTCCTCCATCTTGTCCCCAGATCGAAAAGTACCCATAACAGCGGCAGCATTGCCCCTCTGTATCGCCATACTAATCCTCTGTCTTAACAATGACTTTTATCTGGGTTCATTATTCTTCAACGTAAAGAGAAGAGTTAAAGAAACGGAAGGCCTCGTCGCACCAAGAACCCATTGTCTCGATAGCGAATGGGACGAAGAAGTAGTTTCGATCCACCAACTGGGAATTGGGAAACACATAGCAGTTTGGATGGGTTTTTTGATGTGCAACGTCACAAGTTGATTTTTATTCGTATGGGGTACACATAGAAAATTTCAGATCACATTATTTACATTAAAAGTAAAATGTTCACAACTCAATTACACAATAATCGATCGTGGTGCTCTAATGACGTACATATATCAATACAATTGGTATTGGATCCTAGCGATAGAAAGTAGATTTGACCAAAAAACAACAAACAGAAGCCGGAAGATTCTCTAGGGAGGTTCGGTGTTATAACGAGAGACCTATCGGATAGGTTTGGCGAGAAATCTATCAAAATGTTGGTTCGGTGTCCAGTTGATGACATTATACTTGTTGGCACATTGTGTTGTCTTTAGCCATCGAAATTACGCTACGCATCCATTTTTAGTTTTAGGTAAAAACTCCATTACAGTACACCGAGGCTTCGTTCAATTGATTAGAATACTTTGTCCGTAATAACAACACGCAGAAATAACTTAAAAACAAGATTTACAGTACTTTAGCGAGATGACGAAAAATATTTGACATTCCTCGACGAGGCGAGGGTACGCTCGCTACAAGTTACAAGTCGCCATTTTGTTGACTCTGGATTCCAGAGTCTGGAAGATGTAAAAAAGTACAAATAATTGTCATAAATCCAACAAAATTACGTTCGGACAAAACTATTACTTTTTCAAAAAACTCTTCATAAAATTAATCTTTCATTTAAAGTATCAGAAAGGGTTCAATACAAAATGCTTGGTTTCTAAAGTTTTTGAAATCGCTGTGATATTATAACGCAACGATGAGCTCATCGCTGTATTCCGATAGCGCATCACTAGCCGTTTGTTAAAGGTATGTTGTCTCGACTTAACATATTTTCGGCAAAATATATTTAAAAACACAAAGTATAAATCAAAAGGCACGAAACGAATAATGATTACTTGTGGTTGGTTGTCTTCGTTGTTTTTTGCGAATCAACATAAATTCTCCAGCCACAAGACGGTGTTTTTAACAATACAATCCCTTTGAATGGTAAAATTTCAAGTCTTTCAAAATGGTGTTCTCATCCGTTTTCGTCGTTATTTTTTTTTTGCTCAAATGCATTCAACAAAAAGATTAGCTTTTGTGCAGCGCACATAATACTTTCGTGTGGTCAAAACTTGTTCAAAACGAAGGATGAAAACGAATGTTTGAAATGAAAACAAAAGAAAAAAAATATTTTGGCTGAAACGAAAATGCATTTTGAAATTGATTCAGAATCAGGTTTTTTGCGTGCTAAGACTTATTGACCTCGATCTCGTGTTCTTGTCCTTGACATGGATTTTTTTTCAAATTTAGAGTATAATATAGATTGGCAAGACAGAAATTCCTTACTGCAGATCAGAATTGAACGATCGGTCAAACTCAAAACCAATGTTTTCTTTTCAAATTTATAAGGCTTCACATTACGCCATCCAAATGTAAAGTGAAAGTACTATCGCAAGAAATGTAAGCTGCTTTTTCTAACGCGTTTATTTAACTAATAATCCAATTAGTCAAATTCAACCGAAAAAAGCAATTCTTTTGTGTGTACTAGAAAAAAAAACCAAACCGCAAAGACAATAAAATTTAGAAAAATGAGAAACTGAAACGCAAAGGCACGAATCTAATCTCGTGTACAAAATTGATGTGTATTGTTTCATCGGTCCATTCATTCAAAAGTCCACTCACCTTTATTACGAAAAACAACAACCAAACATCAAAACGACAGAAAAAACATTAATTTCCAGCCAAAAACTTTTAGTTTCACTTGTTCGTGTAAATAAACAATATCCG
Organism: Phytosciara flavipes; assembly: GCA_026413405.1. NCBI lineage: Eukaryota > Metazoa > Arthropoda > Insecta > Diptera > Sciaridae > Phytosciara > Phytosciara flavipes. Next base: position 10,214 of record JANTFA010006675.1, on the reverse strand, counting down.
ATACTCGAGTGACTCATATTCTTCAACAACTCATTCATTCAAACTACACCAGTCAATCAAAAAAATCTCGTTTACGACAACGCATTCCTTGGAACTCATTATCACAGATTTTGGTGTCATAAAGTAATACACACGACACCCAAAGCTTTAATAAGTATGTGGCTCCGAGTAGAGTATTACGACCAATGCCTCTCCATTTCTGTTATATGTTAATTTCGTGTTATTTGCCAACATAGCATTAAAAAAATTGAATCTGAATTATAAAACCATCGCCCACTGTAAAATTGGTATTATCAAGAAATATTCGAAGTGCATATGTATTGTGTAAGTATAACATGGCATGTCAATACATATGCACTTCGAAAATCCCATTATTATTATTTGGAGTCAATACACACGTGAAATAAAATTGAAAATGAAAAATGAACGCCAATATATAACGCGAAAAGTAAAAGTGAAACACAAGAGGTTTTTTATACTTCAATTTATATTTATTTTTCGTTCATGTTAAAACCACCTTTTTTGAGCATATGCTGTCATATGCTGGCATTGATTCAGCTTAAGTCAGATTTTTAAGACCAATGAGCATTTCTTCTTTTAACTTTCTTAATACTACGGGTACATACCCTGTCAAGCATATATGATTGCTGGTGTAGCCAACATCGACAAATTTTACCATAATCACTCTATGAACAAAAAATGCATAACCCAAATGATGCATGAACAAGTTCACTTTTCGCGCCGCCGCTGCAGAAAATATATTGTAGACAATTTAGTTATTATCGACCATTCTATATAATTTCCGCTAGTCGTCATTTTTTCAACGCCTTTCACGTATATGGACAATTCCGCCGTCAATTTTATTACATTTTTCAAAAAAAAATTCGCTTGCTTTGCTCATAGCTTCTGAGCCAATGAACTAAATTCAATAACTAATCTTCTACTTTCTTCGTTGGCTTGTTAGCTTTCAAGGAAAAAAAGTTTGGGAATGCTAGTGAATAGCTTGGAGACGTTTCTACAGACACAGAAAATGTAATTTCTTGTAAAATTTTCTGTGTCTGAAATATTGCAGATACCTTTGCAACCTCTTCACCAATCTTCCCGAACTGTTTTCCCTGAAAGCTAACAAACCAACGAAGAAAATAGAAAATTAATTTTTGAATTTGGTTCATTGACTCGGAAGCTATGAGCAAAGCAAGTCATTTTTTTTTAGAAAAATGTAACAAAATTGACGGTAGGACTGCCAATGGCTTTACATTTATATCAATACCTTCTAAACACACTTTTTCTTCCTATCTAGGTATTTAGTCATAGTAAATTACTATATCAGGAAGGTAACGAGGTATCTCGTATCCAGATGAGTAAAAGTATCCCAGGGCTTTAGCCCGAGGTACGTTTACTCATCGTGATACGAGATATCGAGTTGCCTCCCTGATATAGTATGCTATTTCACTTTACGGGCGATGTAAAGGCTTTTCCCTAGGGAGGGAATGGCCACATTACATCCCTAGTAAAGTAAACTAATTTATCAGAATGATAACAATTTTCTATCTCTTCTGGGCCTGGGTATATATGATAAATATGTATGAAAGGAGTGCCATTCTCTTAATTCGTAAAACATAGTTGAGTTTGACGTTTTTTTACGTACACTGACCATAACAAAGATGGATTTCAATGAACTTTTATCTCACGCACACTCCTTAACCATTATTTTCTTTTAACGAATGTGCAAACATAAGTTTTACATGCAATAAATTCCATCGCCATACACTTCCATGGTTACCCGACTTATACAATCTGTTTTACATCTGGGAGGCAAATAGAATTGTTTGGAACGATGAAAAATAGACAATTTATATTTGCAAATATTAAAATAAAATTATTGGAACGTATGATGATGTTATAAGCCGCACTTGATGGATTTTCAAAGTTAAACAATTTGTGTCAAATATAAGCGTGTGTTAACTGTGGTTATTTTGGTTTTCTAGCTCCAAAATCGATGAAGCAATAGGATGGGTGTAAGATATCGGATCTTGACAAAATTAAACTAGCTTGTGTGTTTCTGAGCAACTTTGTAACTGTTTTTTGACAAGTGTAGTTACATACCTCGCCTGCGGCTCGGATATGCAAACTCTACACCTGTCGAAAAGACATATACCTCGAAGCTTGTTGCTCAAAAGCACACTTGTGAGTTTGATTTTATCACAAAATAGTTATCTCGTGTAATGAATTACTTTCGAAGCCCAATGTGAACTACTATTTCCACTGAAACCAACAAAGTGTAGTACATCAAGTGCACGACGTTCTAGATTACGTTCTTGTTTCGGTTAAAAACTATTTCTAAACAAAAATGGATACAAATGCATGACAAGAAAGTTCGATAAAATATTCGAAAACATTTTTTTTACTACAAATTTACATATAGAAAATGGCATAAATTTGCCGGAAGGGGTTTTCGTACGGTTGAAATAAAAGCAACAGGTTCGAATTGCGGATGAATAATATTTGCATTGCCTCTTTATAACTCGTAATTCTTAACAAATATTTCAATTTTTCTTTTCTTTAGTTGGGTATGGTATGTTTACAGTGATGGAGTTGAGATGAATGACACTTTGAAAAATTGATTTTCTCGGTGTAGTCTCACGGTTAATGTTTTGAAAATAGAAATTTTTCATATAATTTCCATTCTGGGCGGTGATCCTAATGCATTTTCCAGTAACTTTTTTTCCCTATACCTAGCCGGTTTTTAACGTGAATGTCAACTCGTTAATAAAATAGAAAAAAAAGTAAATTGAAAAACAAAAAGAAAAAATCCATGAAAATGATTACAAACAATTATTATTGGACCGCTTTTTATTCCAAACAATCGTCGATGGTAATGGAAACCGCTTTGAAATACCAGCATTACCGAAAGATAGCTACTGATTGATGATCTAACAAGAAAACGTTCTATAAACACGCGTACATAGTTAAACAAATCTTAACTGTTCATCAAACAATTCAATTTTCTATTAGAAAAGCGATAAAGCCATTGAAAAACTCGCTGAGTTCATCCAATAAATTCTAATCAATACAAAGAATACTCGACGGCCTCATAAAATCTTATGTATGTTGTTCTTATGTAAGCAAACAAGTTGTGAACTGAACTGTCGTATTGTATAAACAATATTGGAAAAAAAATTATATCCAGAGAGCAGGGCCGTACCTAGAGCCGAATCTTAGGGTGGGCAATTCCCACTGCTCATGTATGGGAATTTCGTTGTAGATAGATTACAAAAATTATGCAATAAGTTAACTGTGAGGTTCAAATTTTGGCGCAACACAAGACAAGTTTTCATTACATAAACTGAGAAAAGTTAATCAACGATGAGCAAGAAAGTTTATCTTACAAAAAAAACTGAAAAGGAGAGTGGAGATAGAGTTCACCAAAATGTTTCGTTTACTCAACGAAATTCTTTGAAAATATGATGATAATTGATTTTCTTCAGGGTGCCCGCCTTTGTCCCTTAGTAGCTACGGCCCTGCCACAGAGAAAAGTTTGTAATGTAACTAACCGACGATGAGAATCTTGTTTGATTTTCAATCAACGATTCGTGTCATTACGTTGTTCAATTAATTTTAATTACCGTAAATGTACGCACAAATAGTCAGAGGTAAATATAATCAACAAAACAAATAAATTTCATTATTTTTTCCCCATCATCGATTCGTTCATTTGATCTTTGTAGTCGGTTTTTTAACTGTTTCAATTACTTAAATATGTTTTTTTCTCGTATGAAAATGATTTTTCCGTTGATTATTGACAAAAGAACGTCATCACAATCACTCTGCACGCTGTAAATTGAACTTAGAATCTCCATGTTAATCACGTTGAGAATAAAATAAGAAATTCTATGTGGTGAAAGAAATTTTAAATTAAACTGCTCATGGTTGACGAATTGCGTAACATTACCGTTCATCGGATGGTACTGTTACATAAGATCATATTTTTTGAGAACATAAAGAAAAGCATTCAATGAATGCAACGGGGATCAGACGAAAGCAGAATAGGTTCATACAATTTGACTTGTTGAAGAGTCGCTACTAGTTGTAATGAAAACATACAAAACACGAAGTCATGTCACAGAGAAACGGTCCGTGTAATTTAGGAGTTCGTTACTTTCTGCAATCTTACGAGCAGGTATCCAACCACAAGACAAATTGAGATATAACTTTAACACAGAATGGTTAATCGCAACAGGAACACTATAGTGAGGATAGTGAAAACATTTTATTTTCTTAAAAACGCACTACAGGCATGAGTGTTACTCTCATGAAACACCTCTTGAACACTATAAAAAACCGTTTCATGCAAAATACTATATTTGACAGCTGTCAACTTCATCCCTTTTGCCTGGAGTGTGTCGTTCTTAATCAAATTGCAGTAATCTGGGTGTCTACACAAGAAGAAATTTAGTTTTTCGCAAAATAAGTAAGTTGCATACTAAGTACGACCTGAAGGCAATATGGCCATATCGATTTAAAACTAATATTGAAAGACGATCTTCATGTCCACATATTGAGTGTATCCTAAAACTCACAGCATCCCGACAAGTATTTTCGAACTAAATGTAGATGACCTTAACTTTATGGCAGACGATCTTAAATTGACTGTAATTTATGCGAACGCCATATCATTTAAGCAAATGAAATTAATTTGTAGAATTACCGATGAAATTTTAAAATCCGCTTTTTCGTATTCCAAAGCAGTTTAAAGTCGTAATTATATCACAAAAAAAGAGTTCGAAATCGCCCAAAAATTATAATGTGAATTTATTTGGCGATCATAAAAAACAGTCTTCGTCTTTATCGTTTTTATCCTTCTTCCATTCCACCCGATCGATTCTGAACTCCACTGCACACATATTGCCATGCTATGATATGGGCGAAGCGTATCAATGCTGAGAATTTAACGATAAAATATTTTGGCTTGATATTGGTCAGCTCGTGCATAACAAAATTGATTGCAATTTAACCAACCCATCGTGTATATTCCATACACGGATCTTATTATCAAGAAAATGAGCCCGACGAATTATTTCTTCATTTTAACATTTTTTTTACATGACATAATATGACTCAGATCAATTCATCGAATACTTTGTGGAACATTATTTGTAAGAAAATTTATTGGGAAGGTGTTGAATTTAATGCATCGATTCAGTCGATTGATATCTTGAGATTTTGATTTAAATACTTTATGAAGTTTTGTTGCTTTATTTATTTTGATGGAACTTCCTTTTTTCTCGTTTACAGGCACATTCACAATCCCGAAGAAGTTCGGGTCGTTTAAAAAGTGAAGTATTTTTTCTGAATCTCGAGGATGGCTACTTCGGCTGTCAAGTAAATGAATCAACAGATTACCTACAATTATTCGAATTATCAAAGATATGTGATGGGAACTCCGACTGTTTTATGGGTTCCGATGAATTAAGCAAAGAACTAAAATGTTCAAGTAAGTATTAGACTAACAAATGTGATCTATAGTCGATTTTTACCAATGATTTATTATCTAAAAAATGAATTTAAACTAGAATTGCAAACACGTGAGCAGTGAATAACATTTTTTTTGGAATGAGTGAAATTGTACAGAATGACAAAATTTACTTCGAAACATAAAATTCCTGTTTCGACCTCGTTTCATGCAATTCGTGATGTTCATATTACATTACTCATCTCTTTACGCAAGTCACGGTTTCAATTACAATTTCGCTTAAAATTTTAAACTTCGAGTTTTTGAGTTTTTTTTCTCTTTAAATGCAAGTCAATGTATTGTTAAATACCTGGCTCAAACAACTTTCAGTTTCGTTGCGGGTGGATACAAGTAAAATTCTTTGTCATGCTTAAATGACATTATGTCATTTCCAAGTCATAGCCTAATAACTAATGATATTTAATTAGTATCTATGTCTGACTGTATTTGCATTTGAATTTTTAGAAACAACATTTTATTCTATTCAAAATTTTGTTTTTGTCTATTTTACGTATATTTTATGTAAACGAATTTTATGAACTTATCCAGCCAGACGCGATTCAATTTCACTTACTATGAAAATTTTTATTTTATATTTACTAAGACATTAAAATTGTATTTTCAGGTGAATGCGACAAAGATGGTACGGTATGCTCCAATGGAGCTTGCTTAGACTCTCTATGTCATTGCAATGATGGGTTCGGAGGTTGTAATTGTCAAGTTCCAGGTATTTATACGAGTTATTATGTATTAGGTTAAGGTTTTGTTATTTGTTGCAAAATAAACTCGAAAGTGAAGTAAGTCAAGTTCGATCACTTATTAAGTGCTCTACATCTTCTTAATTCCCTACTATGTGAATGACCCGATTAAGGCTCGCTAACGGACCGGGTCGACCAGAATTTATTCGGGTCAAAAATGACCAGAATCAGAAATGATCCGAATTTTTCTGATCGACTCGAATTTCTTGTCAAGTTTTGAATCATCGAATTTTAGAACAAACTCCTGCGAAAACTTACAGCGCCATTGACTGGTGTTTTCTTGGGACATATTTCATGACTGTATTTGATTCTAGTATCTTTATCATGAGTTGAAAAATGCCTTGGGGCCAAAATCGAGGCAAACCTCAAAATTTTTCCTACATGGATAAAATTCTGAGTACCTGCTTGTGACGACGGATTGTTATAGCTCTGCTTTCACGTCAGTGATCCAATCATAAGATTATGCAACTGTTTATTTGGCTAAGCAGCTCAAGTGTTTATTCCCGTCTTGGGAACGTTTGCGGTTACGCATTTATTACAAAACCCTGTCGCACCCTGTTGCAAAAACTTTCTCGGCCGACTCAATGTTAATTGAAAATACGAAATGTCCTTCTACTATTCCGTTGATCTACAGGCAATTGGACCGTTTTGTAAACAAAATTACCATTTAATACATAAATTAGGGTTAAATGTAAAAGTGAACATTTAAATCGTCTGACATCAACAAGATGAGCACGGCTCATTATTATCGATAAAATCGTTCGCGTTCGGTGTATATCACATATATGCAATGCATATAGAATAATGAACACCATTGTACATACATAATAGATGGCATGACCCTTTGGTGCTGACTTTGAAATCAAAAGCAACATGATCATCACAGATTATTAAAATGCATAGTAGCATGAAATTCCAATAAAAAACCACACTGGTTGTTGGTTGATGTTGTTTCGTTGCTTCCAATTACTATTTGTGCATAATTTTCGAATAAAAATTGTTCATCTCGACAGAATTAAGTATTGTTCACAGTATACGCTGGGTGCATTGAATATCAATATAATGAAAATAGAATTCAATTAATGAAATTTAATTGAAAAATAATATGGGAATAAATACAAATTAGATAGACAAAAGAAGAAGAAGTGCTACAATGTTAATTGAGGTTTTGTGTTTTTACAAATAGACGGCCGAGTCGACCTCGATTGCGGATTAGTATCTAAGCGATTTGCACCGACAATTTTTTTAAATTCTTTTCAATTCTTTTTTGTTGCTGTATCTCTTTCGTTTGTTTAATTTATTTCAGATAAAATTTTGATTTTACTGCTCATTGCTGACAAGTAATTATTAGTAAATTCAAGAGCTGGTGATCATGATCATAAATATTAATGCCATCATGTTACACTCTGCTAACAGTTAAGATGATGTCACATACAATCAATTTTCTTCTGTCGAATTATCGCATTGTAAAGAGTCGTATATACTAAGTTTGTTGGTGTTTTCTTCATATTCCAGCAAAATTAAAACCGAACCTTTTCAACTTCTCATTCATTTCAAAATTTATTCTCAAGATAACACTCCTCGGCCACACATTTGCTGAAGCTTTTTTTACTTCTCTTCTTTCATCTTTTTTTCAAAAAAAAAAAAAACATTTTCCTTGTCATTTAAGAGCGTATGCATGTATACGTGTAAGCAGAACCTACATCTGTACATTATAAGCAAATCGTTTTTAACTTCAACATTTTATCTCATCCAATGGATACAGCAAAACCATTTTATTATTCCGCTCACGTCGGTCTTCTGAAGAGATTTTAGCAGAGCCACCACGTTTAGGTACAATTTTTTTTTCATTCGTTCTGCAAGTTGAAAATATATTGAACTCTACACATGACCTCAAATACAATTCGTAGTTTTGCGTACAAGCAGTATTTTATTCTATCATTCAAACAAAACACAAAGTTTTAGACTCTCTGACATAATAATATATGGCTGACTTTCATGACGAATCACTGTAGAATCGTGTCTTGATGAATTACACTATTCTGACCATTGGTTATCTCTGCTGAACTATAGACACTTTTTATTGGTTTTTGGATTACTTGTCACTATTTGAGTGGATCGAGAGTTTTCTTGTTCCACGCATACCACGCATACCACAAAACTTTCGAAACAGATTCAAGCTCCATGTACTGGTTCCATCTACTTCATTTTAGGTGAACCTCCTCAGCGTTTGGCAATTATAATAACGATTGCGAATTATACCAATTTATTAAATATTATTGAATGATAGTGCAGAAAACTGTTCCGTTTGTTTTCTCTTATCGTGTGTACAAAAGGGCTATCATTCACCATTTAGTTGCTAGAAGAGTTTATAAAATCGAACATCGAAGTTTAGTTAGACTTTTGAATTAAAATCGTGGCGGAACCGAATCTAAATACCAATTCTATTTTGAACGCTTTAAATGTCTATTAAACTGGTTAAGGGAAGTCTAATTTTGAAGAATAACAAAAATTTAGTTTCACCATTATAACCTGATGTAACGACGAAAAGAAAAGAACGTAGAATCAATTTAGAAAATAATACAACCCGCGGATTTTGAGACTAAAATATTCATAGAAATAAAAGTGCATTGGCGCCGCATATTTATTATCTTTTACGAAAAAGAAAGAACAAGACTTATTTCAGATCGTCAATTTGCATAGAATATTATGTACACACATAATGTTACCTGTGCATAATTTTCGTTTTTAGTGTTGATAAATCACGCGCTTAATTGTGGTTATCCCCTTTTGCGTAAAGAAACATTTTTCACTCGAGAAACGATTAATAGCAGCAACGGCAATAAATAAAATTAAAAGATTTTCTAATTTCATTTTGTTGCAATAAAACAGAAATAATATTTAAGTGAAAAAGAAAACAACGCGATGGGTTGTTAAAATGTCTTTGCCTCGGATTGCTTATTAAAATATTTAGTTAAACATGACGGAGACAAAAGTAATAAAAATTCTAGAATGTCTGTGGCTTGCGTTTATAGATTCGCTTTTAGCACTTGGACTGATGCTTAAATTTCTTACGAAAGTCAGGCCGCGTATCATCATCAAATCTATTACTTCTATCGTTTCAGTATGTTATTATGAATTGCAATACCGATCCATTTTTTTTGATTCCCGGTAGTCGGCATTTTCGGTATCGAAAATTGGTGCTAAAGTCATTAATAATAGATTGAAAAAGCCGATTTTATCAATCGAAATAATTGAATTATTGCCTGTTTATGCATAAAATATTAGACACTACAGCCGGAGATAAATAAGTTTCGATTTGTTAAACGATTTCAATTCAATCGATGTTATTCATTTCCACATTCGGAATCCTCGTTATAGTGCACATGCGTACGTATTTTGGAAGGTATGTGGACTGAGTTGGATTGTATTGGTTGAATTATGTTGAAACTTATCTCTCTCCGACAACAACCAAACTTCAAAACCTACAAGCGATTTAATTAGCAATCGAATTGACATGACTTGTAAATTATTTTCTCTTTATTACACTATTAATCTAAAATAGCTGGAGCTTCTTCTCGTAATCCTTTTTCCGTTTTACAATTTTGAAAAATACTCATCATTTTGTTAGTGTGAGAAAAAACTGTGCAGACGCCATTCACAGCTTATTAGTTCATACCGACGTATTTGTACATAAGTCACTTCTGAAGCGATTACTATCCCCACTTGTTTAGTTGAAACTATGCTGTTTTTTAGAATAAATATTCACTCAAAGATACAAACCTCGTAAATTAGAGAAACAATAAATTTTTTCAATTGATATCAAACTCATAACAATGACGAAAATATTTTTTTCTTCTTCTTCCCAACAGATGAGAACGAATGCAAATATCGACCTTGTGATGTCTTTGCGCATTGCACAAATACTCTAGGAAGTTTTATGT